>JAQFXM010001144.1:0-35783 GCA_034693345.1 Entomobrya multifasciata | reverse complement strand
TCTAGGCTTGCCATTTCTCGGGCTTGGGATTACCCACCCTGGCGTGGGTTGTTGAGGCGCGGGATTACCTGCAATCATGAAAAGATGTATGCAAAAAATACTTACATTGAAGGACCGGCATTCTCCCAAAGCCAGGCAGCCCAAGAGGGCTAATCCGATTAGCGTAAAACCTTTCATTGCAATTCCAAAACAGCTCGTCTGTCAATGATCAAAGAACTTTGACTAGCGAATGCCTTCAGATTGACCAAAAGTAGCCGTATTTATGTGTTTTGCATGATTCTGTCTGGAATAGTGGATGATTTGTAATTGAAATTGTGATGTCATGCTCTCCAAACCGAAGTATGAAAAATATACTATGTACATAAGTAAAATGATATAACTACATAGATTAATATGAAGCAGTACATGCGTGACTGACAGTTGCTTTTATTGAAAGCCCACTTTTGTGGTAAAAATAAGTGTGCTTGTTAATGTATTTTTTTAATTTCTCACGAGATCATGAATATTACATGAATAGCTAGTAATAATTTGCTGCCAGATTAATACAGGGAACCGAACTATATGCTTGTGGCTTATATTATGCATATACGCCAGTTTTGCACACGGTTACCGTATAGTGCTTGAGTAAAAAACGAGAAAAACCGACACTTGTGTGATGTGGTCCAATCTCGAGTTCATTTAAACATATTTATGACACAATTTGCTTGCATAAATAAAATATTGATGACAATGGAATTAAAAATTTGACAGGTGTCCCAAGTTTTTGATGGATTAAAGTGTTTTCTCCACGTCCACGAGCTTTCCTTGATGATAACGTTGATGATGGAATGTTTTATTCCGAGGTGATAACGGTGATCTGATAGTTTGTAATTACATAAAACGCAAAAATATTTATATAAGATGCCTAAATTTAAAAAGTCCTCCTGTAAATTTTTATACTGATGTATGGATTTGAATCAAAATTAGATCGGGATCACTTTTAAATCAGTTTATTTAAGTGGTAAAAATACAACGCGAAAAGATTGATTGCTCTACTCTACTCTACTTGAGGATATGGAATAGGGATTATATCGTACATTTTTTCTGTTACCCATTACTTGTCTACTTGCATGTCTAATTGTTTTCATCAGAATTGTCAACTGTCAAGATTTAATGCATAAATCTTGTTCATTCTATTTTCGCCGGTTTAATGCAATCTGTCACGTTTAAATATTATGATGACTTATGACACACTTGTCAAAACACGATTAGTTATGGTTCCGTTTGAAGTCCTAAATGATACTTTGTCATGTCATATTTATTTCGAATTATTTATCAGATTGTAATTATCGATAACTTTTTGAGTGTAATCGCCCTACTGTTTCCACATATCACATATTGTGTAACAATCAACAGGAATTTAAATGACGAAAATGGAAGTACCAAGTTATGACTTGTGACTATTATATGTAATATCGCGATCATTTCTCTTAAACTCATTCATACGCATAAGAGATAAACAAGTTTTCACACGCGTAGAGTTGAAACATGTATTTTCTCAGAAACCATTATTACGATGATAAATATGCAAGTGTTATGTTCAAAATTAACCATAAACATTTCCTTTATTTTTGTTAACTAATTTTGGAATATTATATTCAATATAGCGACACAAATTTTTGTCAATCTTATAATTTTCTCCACAAATATGCATGCATTTGTGTACAAAATATTCGTTACAATTTAATCCGTTCTCAACATCTTTTATGAGAATTATTTTCATTTCTTTGTCTTATTCGACTTTACATCAACATAAATTGTCTTACATCCTTCTGCACTACATTCTCTTTGGATTTCTGATACATACAATTTATAATCAGAATAGTAATGACTACTACCACCAAGCTATTATGTGCATGTAATGGAAAACCCTTTTCCTGTTTTCATTTTATCCCAATTGTACACATATATCTTCCACTTAAAATATTATTGAGTGCTAACAAACTAATTTTAACTGTAATAATTTGCTTTCAAAAGCGATAAACACAAAATAACCAACATATCCTATTCAAAGAATTTAACTTAGATAAAGTGACTAAATTGTAAGTTGTCATCAGATAGTTTACAAAACCAATGAGAGCCAAGCCACAATTAACGTGATTCCTCCAATCGGGGCAAACTTTTTAACTTTCGGCTCTCCCGTAAGCCCATGGTAGTAACACGATCCACAGAATAATAGAGATCCGGTCGTCATGAGGAAAGCAGACTAAAATTTAGAGTATACAAATTATTATTAAACTGATTTAAAGGTTTATAGAATAAAACTTCCCTTGGAAAATCTCCATGGTTTATTACCGTTCTGGGGAAACGTCCCAAGGATGCCGCTATGAGTCCACCAGTACCAATAAAATGGTACAAATTAGCTGTCCTGAAAGATATCTTTTGTTCATCTGGAACATCGGGGTTTGTCATGACAACATGAGCTCCATATGCCCCCAATCCAACTGCCAGTGCTCCGGATATTCCTGCTAATCTGACCACATTCCTGTTGAAACCTATACCTCCACCTGGACTGCCGTTGCCATTAGCTTTCGTAGACATGGCTTTCTTGGACTCCTTCGTTTTTGTACTTCCACCCGGTAAGAAGCATGCTGTTGCATCCAGCAAACCTTTAATTACGGGTGTGATGTACTGCCCACCGGCAATAAAAATATCCTGCATATCAATACAAATGCAACATCATTTCCATTTCATGAATTCGTAAACTGCTTTTAGTATTTTATCTCATTTTCATCAAATTTTACCTGTACGCCCTGCATCCCTCCTTGATAATAAAACCGAAACCAAAAACAAAAGTCTTCAAACCACTTTTCAACCTCTGACATTAATTTTGACGTGTTATCCGTCACACCACCGTCCTGGATTGTCCTTGTCCAGTGTCTTAACAATCTCTAAAAACCAATTCAAAAAAGGTAAATACTCCACACATACATGATTTTCCCACAACTTACTATATGCTAAATATATTATATTTACTACTATTACTGTACTAACAAAGTAAAGATGAAAGATAAATGGAAACCTCAAACCTCACAAAGCATTTATATCAAATCAACTTACCAATTCCTGTCAAATACGCACCAGAATTGACGAACACGATCTACCTTTGTTGATTTTTACAGTTCCTTCACTTCTTCAGCTATTCAACTTGTTCAATAGCAAGTAGTATTGTCGTGATTGTGAGTTAACTGAATCCAAAGTATGGTTATAGTTCAAACTTCAAAAATTAATTATCATGATGATGACGGACTGGCATCTGGCATGCAAAGTCATCTGATCAATGGGTATAAGCATTCTCTTTTTTAAGCATAGTGTAGTAGCAAAAAAACAACACGAAATCTGCATGATGCAAATGCTACAGCTGTGCAGGTTGTTGTACATGCACTGTTTTTGTTTACACCCTCGTCTAACTCACCAAAACAATGCACTATGATGAATGATGATGGTCAGTCAAGTCAGTATGGTCCATGTCCAGTCTTTAGTCCATTTACTCTACCCACGCAAGTTATATTATAGTTCAATTTTGTCCTGAAAGCTACATGTGTTCCATACATATTTTACTGAAAGTGTTCCGGAAACTGATTTACTCAACATTGCCATCATCGTCAGTGCCACCCATCTCTGTTCATAAATGCGCTGTGCTGCTCTGCATTTAACTTCAACTACTTTTTAATTGATTTATGTGCAGTCAAAGTCAACAATGACCTTCTTCTTCTTTACAATGCATACTACAATGCAGTCTGGTATGAACCATAATTAAAGCTTAGTTTAAGTGGCATGTGTACATACATTATGATTATGATATAATGGAAGTGGAAGAGTGTAGAAGGTACCAGTTACAAAAGCTGTGAATGACTAAACACACCTTCCACAAATCAACGTACGTAGTAATTTGGTGGAGAATTAAAGGCAAAACTACTAAACTAGTATTAAGAATTTACCCTGCCCTGATCCTATCGTAATGTCATGTGTCACACATATGCATATGTCAGGATAAAAAGTGTATCCGCATTATTCTGTGACCTGGATAGTTTTACTGGACTGGAGTTTTAGCTTGTTTACACAAGTGTTAACCATAACATCTTGTTTGCCTTGTATTCATTGAGTGGTTCATTACGAAAAGCACGAGGTATTTCTTTATTGATTTTTTGATAAATAAAACAAATAATGAAACTTTTATAATGTGAGATTATTTGATTAATTAAAAATCGGATTTCTTTTTATTCTAGATATATTCTGCATCCCACATGATGAAAGTTCTCTACTAGTTTTGTGTTGTTCGTGACAAGAGGAAGTCCTTTTGAAATTTTTGAATCAAGTATTTTGAACGTGAATGGCTGTAAATGTTATCCGCAAGAAACGACCGCTTGGAATGTCCGAAAGAATTGTTGATTGGATTAGTTAGAACAGTGGAATTCATTATTGATGTCAGTGTTTTCAAACATTCCATTTTCCATTTAAGTAGTAGTAGAAATCACCTCCATGCAAGAATCAAAGCTATCCTGAAACATGGAACGAAAATCAAACATCATATTGTAAGTTTACAAAAATCTAAAGTTTACTTTTTAAAAAGTCTGCATTTTAACGACTCCATATATGGCATATTGCAATTAAATTACTGCAATGCTGCGTATTACGAAAGCAGTGCATCTATATTTGCTTAGTAATCAATTTTTTATACATTGCATGCGTCATCACGTACAGCACTAAAACAAAGCAATCATTTGTGTCACTTGTCACTCGCTGTAATTACTGAATGCTCATGGTTTTTAGAAGAAAACACCAATTACTTACATTGGAATATGTACGAACTTATTTTAAGTGATTATATTACAACGAGTAACGATTATTAGCTTGTTTTTTATCCACTTTAATGTTGAATGTATGAAATGAAGAATCAGGACATGAATAAAATACGTGTAACTTCTTTTAATAAGCAACCATGTACTTATGCTCATTAAAATTGTGAACTACACAAGATCGTTTTTTTTGTCCACACAGATATATTCACAGCCATCATTTGCTGCATTTGACTCGTGGCTTGAAGAAACGTAAGTTGAACAAGTACATTTTTAGTTTAAGATACGTGTATCAAGTTTTTCTGACTTGTGATGTGTGAGTGATATTTTTAATGGTTTTCCTTAGTTTTACGCGCAATGTAATTTTTATTATACTGAGAAATGTCACTTACAGATTTAATTTATCTGTACATCACTTACAGATTGATCGACTTCAGCTTATTGACTATACTTCAAACAAGACGCCATGACCTCGAAGACCTGTATTATGAATGGGCTTTTCTTCGAAACCAACATTTATTTGATGCATTTATCGACATTCTCCGAGTTCTGTCCACCAGAGATGCTGCTCCACTGCTTAAAATTATGACTATGGAGGTAAGTTGTACATAGTGATCTGATCATGTGCTACCATATCATGAATATTGTTGGTTAAAGGAAGGTTAATGTTACTAACTGCAAAATAATCGTTTTATTTTATATTACTTAGGCAAACCTTCAGCTAAGCCCTATTTCGAAATCGCAAGCTCAAACAATGCCTCTATCTGGTGACCCGTTGCTAGCATCTTTGCTTGGAACAGATTCTACTTTACCTGAACGCCTAACGGCTCCACCTGTGACTACCTCTTGTGCCATCAACATTCCTGCAAACAAAAATGACCGACTAGGAGGCGGACAAGTTATTAATGAATTCCACTCAAGTCGAAACGTATTGGAACAGGGTCGTAGACCCGAAGCTGTGATAGACAATGTGGACGAAAATCTAGAATCCAATATTCCCAACTTTTCTTACAGTTACCAGTCACCCGCCTCGTCACCTCCATTAGATCGTGTTCATCCTGAATCGTTACCAGCTTCAGGGCTTAGTGTACCTAAAGCATCTTCCCTGATAAATCTTCCCATAGCAAAAACTTCCTCAGAGTGTGAATCTGTGTCGCAATATGAATCTGTTATATCTGCAGAAATTTTATCTAGACAAAAATCCAGTTCTGATGAAGGAAAGTTGTCTAGAAAGAAGTCTGGCTGGAATGAATCTTTTTTGGAGTCAGGTGGCATGGTACTTCCCCCTGCAATGGGCCACTTTCCAACGCCTCAAAAAGGACAAACTTTAACTTCGTTTTTATCCTCACTCTCCGACAATTTACCAGATTTAGACAGGGAAAACGCACATTTTAATGTATCAGAAGCTTTAATCTCAGCGTTTGAAAGAATAAAAATACAAAAATTTCAGCAAAAGCAAAAAGCACAACAAACTAATGACGAAAGTGGCGAAGAAGATGTTTTTGGAACAGTAAATAGTACTCCGAATCCACCGGCAGCAGCCGAAGAAGGAACCCAGGGTCAGGGTACGTCTAAATCACCCAGACGGGGTCGTGGTGGGCGAAAAAATGATCCGTCCTATACAGAAACAGAGGAATCCGAGTATGTTTAAAACGTTGACTTTTTACGTTCATTTTATCGGGATTATTTCAATCTGTCTAACGAAATGCTTGTATTGTATTAATTCTAGACTCGAATATTGGCGACAACAACCTCGGAAACCACCACCGTACCTGAGGAAAAAACCCCGTCCCTGTGCGGCATCTGATGGCCAGGGAGTCGGTTAGTTATTAAAATATGAATGAAGTTTGTGAATTTACACCAGTATTTCAGTTGCTTTAATATTTCTTCCATTAATTTACAGTTTCTCAAACTTCTTCATCATTTACATCATCAGAGGAAGACTTTCTTTCTTCTTCGTATTCTGCCGAGAATGTTGCACTTCAATTGCTACGAAATTCAAACGTGACGGATAAGCAACTTCCACCTGCATCCGAATTACAGTGGCTTGTTAGTGAGCTAGAAGCTCCACAAGCGCTGCTTCCATTGCCTAAAACAAAGAGTGCATCTGAAAGTGAAAGCGATTATAATAGTGGAAGTGCTACAGAAAGTTCAATAGGAAGAATTGACAATCACATTCGTCTTCGAGGGAGTTTGGATTGGGCTCCTCCACGTCCTCAAATAATTTTCACTGTACATCCACCACCTAGGTGAATACAGATCCATGAACATGATGATGATGAATGGAATTGTAATTCTGAAAACATAATCTTAATTCGCATATTTTAAATTTCAGTATCAACATTTTGACTAAAACGCAGAGATGTCGGTGTGCTGGATGTGGTACAAGAGTTGATATGAAATATGTGTCTACTTTTCGTTACTGCTATTACTTAGGACGCTACTTTTGTACTGGCTGTCACACGGGTAAAAGAGCCAGACTGCCACAAATGATTATTCATCAATGGGATTTCAGCCCTCACCCGGTGTCAAACTTTGCTGCAACCTTGTTAGAAAAGCTTCAGTCAGACCCAGTTTATAACATTCTGGCAATCAATAAAACAATTTACAAGAAAGTCAAGCTTAATAATTTTCGAAATTATCGAATTCAGCTAGGGATTTTGAAGGAGTACATTCAAAATTGCCGTACATCAAACTAGTTAGTAAAACACATCAATTGACACATCAAAATGCAAATGTAAACTATTTAATGAAGCAGTCAGTTTAATGTATTCATTTTTGTTATTTCACTATATAGTTTACAAGGTGAGCTGAACAAGTTTCCGCAGTATTATTCATGTGACGTAGACCTGTATTCTTTGGAAGACCTGGTCCACCTCAGATTTTCAACAGGATTGCCAATGAAAACTAAAGAATATGTTACTGAAGCCATTAAACATGTTCTGAGTTGCGAGGTACGATGTTATGTTATGACATTATGTGATAAATAATACGTGATTCTTGGTCAATGTATTTAACTTTTTCATTTCATGAGTTAACTCTTGTTTTGTTTTTCAGCTATGCAAGGAATTAGGATTTATTTGTGAGATTTGCAACCGCAGTGAAATTCTATTTCCCTTTCAAATCAATCGTGTCAGCAGGTGCTCACAATGCGCATCATGTTTTCATCTAAAATGCTTTAATCCGGGAAGAGATTCCTGTCCAAAGTGCCTTCGTATAACAGCGCGCAAAAGCAATCAGGACGTACACACAGCAATTGTGTCAGATTTAACTGAACCATCCACTGACGGTTTAAACGTAGCATGCTAGTAACTAAATTATACATTAAATTAACACTACTACTAATATTTATATGATAATAGATCTATGTTCAGTAGCTCTGTAATTGACTAACAATGCATCACTAATGACAAATCCGCACTCATATCGTGACATTTAACTCGCACATGCACTCTGAAGTCTGATTGTAACTTTGTTAAATTATAGATACAAATGTACATGTACAATTATAACATTAGACATTACGTGTTTAAAATCAAATAAATTCGAAATGAGTAACGAGCTTAAATATTGTTTTAAATCTTCAATACCATCTGAATGTAAATCCTTCTGTTCAAGAAATGTGAGAAAAATTAAACGATATTTTATTTCTAGTTTTGAATTGTATTGAACTTTATTTTCGGCGCTACTTTATATAAACACATTACAGAATACATAACAAACTTAATTCCATGCTTTTATACATTACATACATCTTTTTATCATGATGCGTAAGCGTAATAATGAAATACTAAATTTTCTCGTTGGGCTTGGCATATCAACTACAGGAACTGTCCATAAAATATAAGTGAAAGTGAAAGTATGACACCTGAGATGCAAGTATGTACTTTTAGTAATACACAATTGTTTCTGTATAGGAAATAGGAACTCCGTTCATTGCATGCTACAATTAAATACATGAGAATCCTGAATCGATGTCCCAGATAAGCCGAAGCAGAGATGCTAAAATGTTGTTTTTGCTTTTCTGATTCGTAGGCTTACACACAAGAAGGTCAAGTCAATACATTAAATATTTAATTAGAGGTTTTAAAATGCTTTAAAATTCGATTTAAGTGTTAGTATTGCTCATTCACAATCTTATAAAGTCTTACATTACCCCCAATTCTACTGCACTCTAAAACGGCATCTCCCGTCGCTATTATCAAGTGTACAATTTTTACCTGTGTTACATGGAAAGCTATTTTGATTTTAATAATTCAGTAAGGAACGAATAAAATTGAACTGTACTGAGATATTCTCATCTCAGCAAATGATAAAGATAATATTATGAGTTTACTTGATAATATATAATGATCTTCCGTTCAGTTTTTGAACGAAATTTCAAGCTACATTTTTCATCCACCATCCATCTGCTTGCCTAAAATAGTAAAGTTGAATCAACCCTTCTCAGGAACATTTTGTTTGCATGCATAACATAACTTTATTATCATGACATAACAGCAACAGCCAACAACTTATGTGCAATTGGGTAATCGCATCATAGAATGATCTTTCCTTTCATCAAATTGAGACTCGCTTCGGCTTCCGGTGGATTGGAATGAGCGGACGCAAGGGATCTCTTCTCGTTCAACCATATAATATGCAACGGGAGCACGAGCGACAAAATTCCGGTTTGGGTTTTGTTCGTTGGTATTTATAAAAGTAAAAACTTGCCTGGCAGATGAGCAATGAGCATGCTATCAACGCAATGTACGTTGGTAATCGTGTATAATCCGCGGATAAGTGAATTCACAGGGACAGGTTAGCAAAATAAGTACATCCAATGACGCAGGATATCAAAATGATACAAAAATGAATTTTAAAACTTTGTTTGCCTGTGGTCATGTAGAACAAGTAACATGCAAATAAAGATGAATTCCTCAACTCAAACTACGCGAAAGTCCGATTTTATATCGTGATGTGATCATGTCGTTTTATGGCTATAGACGAGTAGACGATGATTATTATTATGATTAACGTATCTCAAGTTAAAAAACATATTGTGAGAAAACTTGGGTAATAACGATGATGGGATCAGGATAGTGAACAATGAAGAGTTCACATCTCATCATCAATCCATTGTACCATTCAACTCTTACCTCTCTTCAAGATTCTGGCTGAGGATGAACTTTAAACAGGAATCTTGGTTTGTTTGTTTCAAAGTTGTGTGATCAACATTTTTGAAAACTGCACAGATTTAACTTTTTGTTCAAAAACACATTTGCAAGTCCAATGATGTAAATAAAAAGTTTTTCTTTCCATTTTCTTCGTATTACATTCTTTTAAACGTGATTTTATTTTAATACACACATAAAAACCTAAAAACAACATATTGCATCCTCCCTCGCTTCTGCCATCGCATCCTTACATGTAGATAATGAAAAAAATGATGATGATAATGCAGTTACTGATGGAAGTGGAAATGATTCAGGGAGATTAATGCAGAGAGAGGAGCAATAAGATAGAAGGTAAAAAGTGAACTCTCTTAAAAAATAAGAACGTTTTCAGACAAGAACAACAATGCATTGCAGACGAAATCAAGCAGTCAAGATTTGAATTCCCAGAGGAAATTACAAATTACACAGGAAAAAGATGAAACAAAACGAGTAATATTTTGAGTTCAGTTCAGATGTACATTAATATTTTTATAGAGAAGAGAAGAAAATCAGCTTAATGTTTCATTGGAGTTGAAGTGAAAAAGGAAACCAAGCCGGGAGCCTTTAGCCCTGGTAGATCATTGTAAGTATACTTCTTTTATGATGAGATCATTTTCTTGTTTGTCACTAAATTAAGATTTGAGTTATGAGAAATTACACTACTCCAAGCATTTTGTATATGAAATATAATATGCACCATTTTTACGATCATGCTTTGCTACTCTGTAAACCAAAGTGAAATGATATTATTTGACTTTATACCTTTATTGTTTGGTAGTCATCAAGCTTCTAACGATGATAATGATCGGCTTCTCTACTATATTTATCTTACATTAATAGAATGAGAGCATTACCACAATTTAGTCTGCTGCTTCAAATTTTACCATTCATCTTGAGGTAAAGATACGTGCGACTGCTGTCCAACTGACACTGACTTCACTTTTTCTTGAAATGAGCATCCGGTCGGTGGTAGTGCGCGAGAAGATGTGAAAACGGGATGCAGAAAAAGCCGTACAACTTCCATCCTCCCACAACAATAACAACGATCACGTTTAAGCACGTCTTTTATGTGCATGATGATGATCAAGTTCTTTGGCTTGGTTTTTTTCTATCTTCTCACCTTAATCATTACTACTTTTGAACTGAACTCATTCAGGATGAGGATCATCGTGATGATGATCATGCAGAACAAGAGCTAGTGGAAGGGAAAGAACAACTGGCTTACCTATCTTGTATGTGAATTAAGCTGCATGTATATTTTACGTTGAATACCTTCCATTTCTGTCATGCACAGTCGTTATCATAACTTATACTTCAGTCCATTAAAGTCGGTAACAAAACACATGTAGATGCAATTAATGCATGAAATTTACGTGTGTGCCGAGTCACCTGTGCCTGCAATAAAGAGAGGATGAAAAAAGTAAGGGAAAAAATTCGGGCTTCCTCTCGTAATTTTTTCTCCTTAAATGTTTGTTGGTGATAATAATAACGATGTTGGTTCTTTTCATAGGATGGATGCATCATCATTATTTACCTCTTTATTTCACAGAATTTTACGCAAAAAGAATGTCCGTAGTCCGTATTCTAGAATGGTTGAACGATCATTTTACATTTTTAAGATGTTGAAAGCACAAGGGCAAACCTACAGAGTATACGTTTACTTCATTTGTGAACTTTTACCATTCAACCAAACTAAATCATCACATTCTTATCATATCGGATTTATGGTATCATTAAGTTGGACTTGAATTGTTCGTTAAAAAGTATACTGGGTCGCATAGTGTACTGGCCTTCATTTTTCTTGCGCAATGAGGGGTAACATGATACAACCACAAATGAGCTAATATTGTGTAAAGTTCAGTAGAGTAAATAGATACATACATCTATGAAGTTTTTCTTTTTTGATATTATTTGGCGTGTGTGTAATGTGTAATAAGAAATGTTGATATTTTATTTATAAATACGAAGTTCATCTCATGATGACGTTTCATTCTACATCATTGTTTCACTCTGTTCCATTATTATCATCATCAACATCAGCTACCCTCTTTTATGCACTATAAAAGAACAAACGGTTTTGGAATCGGAAATCATAATTTGGGTGAGTGATATCGTATACACGTACCTGCTGTTTGGCGTATGCTGGCTAAGGCTGATGTGATGTTGTGATGAATCAACCATCTCGCATTCAATTCTAGAATTGTAACAGTATTTGGGAGTAAGTCAAAGAGTGAACAACTGGTGTAGTGGTTGGTTGGTGCATGTTCGTTTGTACACCAGTTACTCCAGGAAAGGTGCACTTTTGTTCACATAAAAGCCATAATAACATGAAAAAGAAAATCACAAGAGAGACACACGTTCCCCCACTCAATAGTCTACCTGTCTTCTGCTGCCAGTACTGCAACTGCCGCTGCTCTGACATTACTCACTCAACTCACTAGGTACGTTTGTATATATTTCTTATTTCAATTCATCTTTCGCATTCAAGTTTTCTGTATCTTTTAGCTGGTAAAAATAATGAGATAAGGCAAAGTAATCCGCTTTTCATGAACGCATATTTTTAGGCATGGATTCTTTAATAGTTAATTTTTGTTACGAGTACAGTTTAACGAGTAGCAAATAGACTACATATAAACTCAAACTGTTATCTTTTTAATAGGTATTCGTGATGATTCATGCTTGAGAGACAACTTTTAATTTGATAGAAACGAAAAACGTCCCAAGCGTTTTTTTCTTGGTTAATTAGTACAGTGCATTGAGTGCATAGTCTGTCATTGTTCTAGGTTTCATGAGTGCAGGTGGCATTTTTCTCCATGAGTCCTTGAAGAATCTACAAGTAACTTTTAGACATCATTGCACACGTAATCATTTTATTCCCGAGAAATAATAATTCTTGGAAGTTTGAAGCCAAAAGAAAAATGATAACAAAGAGACATAACTTTTATTAGATTCATGAAAATCATGCATTGGGAATATGCGCATCTGCACTTTGGACTTCATTATGAAGTCTTCATACTTTTTTCATCATGTTATTTTAGAAGAATGTTTTAAAAGTTTGTCAATTGTCCTACCAATTTTTCAGGTATGTCTTGAACTGTACAAACAGAAGTTTTGCATAGCATTCCGTGGAATTTTAGTTGTAAAGCACCATTACAAAAATAGTCATCTTAGAATTGGGTAGCATCATTCATCACTGCGCTGCGTTACGATACAGATTCCTGAATTTGGATATTGACCTAAATAAAAAATACAAACATTAAAACATTTCAGACGAACCACATCATCAGTGCTCCCCTAGTCAAATTACATCATCATCTTCTCCGGACGAAAATCATTACCACACTGGAATCTGATCACTTCATCTCTCGCTAACGCATCTATGCATTTTTTGCATAACAACTTTATGATAAATGAACAAAGAGAAAAGGCGACGTAGAGCAAAGTGGTGCGGCGTGAACAAAAACCTCAGATTCCAATTCATTTTCATCTCCATCAAGATTGATGTGGATGCTACCTCGTATTGCTGAATGACAGAGCGAAAGAGAATACACACATTAGTTAGTACGTATACTATTTGTGGGATAATAATTATGTAGTGAATGACTTGTGCGTGTGCATTGACTTGGTGTAAACGAAAGTACAAAAGTTTAGGTATTCAGACTGAAATATTATTATGCATCTTTTGTGTTCCCTAAAAATGAACTTTGTAATCCAAATGCACAACTTGTGAGAACTTTTTTTCTGGAAAATCGTCGTCATCAATGAAGATGATGCGAAAGGAATGAACTCTCATACAACAGAGAAACGTATGCCGTATGAAACTTCGTCGTTATCATCTCTTCTCTCCGTTCCATCTCCATCTCTCAAAGATCTTCAACAACTTGATCCCTGAGAACAAGCCAAAGATCTCAGATTCAAATCGTTTAGTAATTTGCTTATCGGCAGTTTTAGTTACAAATTACACGTCTCTCTCTCACACAACAACACTCCTCAAGTGAAGATAGTTATTGTTAAGCCAGTAAAGTAGCTACCAGAAATAATAATAAAATTGGATTTCGTAAAGCTTTACGAGTATTATGCTCCTTATAAACTAAAGCCTCATCTATAAAATAAGTTATTGTACTCAAAATTCAGTGATGCAGTAGTCCAGACAAATTAAAAGAAAAAACATTTCATTACTTGAAGATTACCTGATAGCTTGCTACTTTAATGCAGCTATCATCCATCTTTACCAGTAGCTGCCATTTCGATTTGGAAGGTGGTATAAGTATTGAAATCTTCGGGAGACTATCAAAACTTACTTTAATCAGACGAAAGAATCCAAGGGAATTTCATCTCTGGAAGATATAAACTCAAACTCAACGCTGCTACTGTTACTGCAGTATTTTGCGGATCTCTTATCTTGAGGCTTAACTTTGCTATTCTGCAGTAGTGACATCAAAGGTAATTTGCTTTTTTTTAATATTCTAATTTTTAGTATAAATAGTAAATACAGTAGAACAGAACATGTAAAAAATCTCATGTTTCTGTTATGTTGCATGCATTCACCAGAAATCCTATTTATTCATGTTGTCAGTCAGTAGATCGCTTATGATGGCAACTTTCCGTCTATTCTTCTCATGAAGAGTCGCCTATAGATGTTTTTGGGACATGATAACATGCTCATCATCATCTCGAGAAAGTAATATGGCTTCCTTCATCATCAGCCTAAAACGCCTGTGATTATTAGAAGCACCCTAACTTTCACAGAGATACATGTACTGAGAGAAAAATGGAGTAGATTTTGTGTTACATCCCATTCATTCCACTCACTCCGTTGAATGGATTCTATAGACGCTCAGTAATAATGATGCCATCACCCTTTCACAAAAGATCTACATTTTCCATCACATCAGTCAGTAAAACACATCAGAAGCTTGTTTTTTTGTTGGCGATGATGATGGTAGTTGTTCAGTTCAGTGCATGGTACGGCTTGTACCCGCGATCCAGAGAGAAACCTAATGGGCTTAGGACATCATAAGCTTATAAAGTGTGGAAACGGATACAAAGATCATATAAGAGAATCACATTCATGTAGCAAGTGTGTAGGGAGCCAAAGCAGGTTGAAGCCCTGACAGCAGCAGGGAAGCATTATTTGGTGGGGAAAAAAAGAAGAGAATAGCATTCATTCGGATCGGAGGGGAGAGACAGCGGAGAGCGGAGAAGAAAAAAAAGACGGGAGACGGGCTTTTGTGTAGACATGATGCGTGGAAAAGTCGTCTCCGTCTCTGTACAATATCGTACAGCATCGTAGTACACAGATACAATACAAATAGGTAGCTTCCCAGATTGAGATCCAGTTAGATTCGGAATACCAAGTGGTATATTCGTTCGTTGGTTGTGAAAGAAGTGGTTCATTGGGTTTCACCAGAATGAGAAGGAGGAGAGTCAGAGAGGCAGTTGCTCCCAAAACCGTTGTTCCTGGAGATGGTGAAAAGTTGCTGGTATGAGATTGGAGAAAAGAGTGGCGTAACTTGTGTAGCATTTTACTTCCCCCAACGTTCGCTTCTTTTCGTGCTTTGGTTCCTAAAAAGTACATCTCTCTACTTTTACTTCATGTTATTTGATACACACGCTACAACTCCAGGGTCATTTGTCCGTGAGGTTAGTCTGCATGATGAAGTTAGAGAACATGATTTTCTTTCGTGTACAGTTTGAGCAGTGCTACTCCTAAAAATCTGTGCATGTACATGCAATATGCATGCAAACAAAATAAATACTTTGTATCATTATAATAAATTGTATGAAAGTAAGAATGACATGTAATCTTGAGGACTAGTTTGTTTCATATATATATTGAATATCGTATTATTTTGGAGTATTTTTCTTTTCCGGATTATTTTTCTCAAGCTGTAATCATGATAATGATCTTACATATACGAAAAGGCTATCTTAACAACTTATGATTCTGAATTGTCTTTGATTTTGTGTGGTTTCATGAATATGAATGAAGCAGGCACGCACACAGAGAAAAGACCACTACGGAATTTTCAGGATAGACAGTTTTGGAAAGATATTAGTGTGTACCTCTCTGTTGTCGTACAATTATCATCCATTACGCTAACATGAGAGAAAATTGTAGATGTACTGACGTATGGACTAGGACAGGACAGAACGAACGGAAATTATTTGCTTAAGGCTTGCTTTGTCGTGGAAACAATATCATTGATGTTTGTTCTCCTATTTTGACATTAATTCTTTATTCCATCGTCCCCCAAAATGACAGTTTCACTTCGTGTGAGAGAAGAGAATTGAGAGGAACAAGACCAGAGAATATTAAGGGAATTTTGTGTTCTCAGCAAATTGAATCTATAGAGAAATGTCCATGATGTCTGCTGGCTGGATGAGTTGTTGTTGTACTTGTTTGCATAATAATGTGCACATACTGTTATAAGTTATATATTATTTGTTTGTAATGATGTTGCCGACTCATTGTTGCTAGTTTGGTTCTTTATGCTTCGTTCATATTTTATTTGGAAGGCTACTCCCCTTTGTGCGGGCCTATCTCTGCATCAATCCATCTATTTATTTAATCCAACCTAATAGTCATATTTGTCCTCAACTCAAAAAAGAGACGCAAAACCAGAGAGTGAAGAACATACATATAACCTGCTTTGCAGACCTGATAAATAAAATGGTATGTTGCTTGCTCATCCAAGTTATTTATATATTTATACAAAAACTTTTCAGCATATTCCAGCGTATTGACTACCTCTTCCATCAATTTCCATCCCTTCACGTGTACATGTTAGAGCATTTTAGTTTAATAGGAAAATAATTTCATCATGGAGCTCTCTGCTCTAAAAAAAGGTAGCACAGCAGAAAAGAGAAATATTTATTTGAAAAGGAAAAAGGTAAATGTACTAAAATAAAGTACCAGGATAGATTGGAGAGGGAGAAAGATATACATACATACATAGAAAAAACTTATATATGTGTTCATTGACATGTGGACATACTGATATTATATATTGAGTTGAGTGAGTAGGACAACATGAGCTCAGGAGAAAACCAATCCTACATTATTGCGCCATCGTAGTCGTCATGATAAAAAATAATAGGATTCTCTCTATAAATTTTAGATTAGCTTTCCTTTCCTCCTCTTTCTCCTTCCTTCTCCCTTTCGTCTTTTTACCATCACTGTGCTTGGATACTACCTATATTCTATTCAATTCAATACCGCATCCTGTCCTCGTCCTGAGCACTATAGTTTGAAGCTTTGCTACAAAACAGCAACTCAAGTGGAGCATCAACAGCCAAGCAGATTATATATTGGTTATTTTTTTGTTCCTTTTGTGTGGCTCTTTGGTGGTACTGTTATTATAGAAAGAGACCAATTGAATAGATAGCATATATATATATATGGATTGATATTGTAGATAGATGAGAGTAGTTTTTTTAAAGCCTCTCCTCTTCTACTCTACTCAAATTGATGTGAAGAGAAAATATGTTGTCCTTATTTTTTCTCTGTTGTCAATTGTCCAAATTGGAGAAAAAGGATGTGTCCGTCGTTCACATCCTTTGTACTTACAGTAATGAATGTGCTCACTGTGGCTAAGATGATTTTTAGTGAAACCATAAGTACATACATAACTTTATAGAACTGGCACCAACACTTGAGTATGCAGCATTTTGGGTGCTATATTGGAATTGGAAAACCTGCAGAGAAAGGATAAAAAGCTGCTGCGCTAAAATTTCATGTCAATCTTAATGCGCACTGGCATTGTATACGACGAAGTCTTTTTTAATGCTTTAGAGAACAACTTATAGGGACAAAGCTCCACCTCAGTATGAGTTTATGGGGAAAGTGTGCCTTTTATTACGTGCAGCGACATCATATTGTAAATAACTACACACGCAACAATAGAAATATAATCTAGCACAAACACACATTAATAAAGGGGCTTTAAGCTTTTTAGAAATCATAGGGAAAGCTCTTCAGCAACAGCAACTAGCATTTTGAAATTGCTTCGCCTATCATTTTATTATCATGATGATGCCAAAAAGAACAATCATCATCATCGCTTCATCCCACTTTTCCGTGTGCCGTCCTTCTCTCTGCTTGAAATGAAATGAAATTCTTTTAGATAGAATCATAGGAAATGGATCGATAAAATGGTGAAGGAAAGTATCTCCTTTAAACGAAAATTGATAATTTTCTACAGATAGATATTGTATTTTGTGTACACAATAACGGAAAAGAAAATACAAATAATATAAGCTACAATCTTCATCCTAAAGCCAATAGAAGACGTTTTTCATTGTTGTTGAGTAAAGCCTTCGAGAAAGCTATAAAATAAATTTGAAAAAGACGCAGCAAGGCAAGCCAACAAAAAGTGCCATTAGCAAAATATAAACATTCAATAGATGGAATATTAGAATGACTCAATAGAAGAAGAGAAATATTTCAAATATTTTTGCTAGCAAAAAATACATATAAATGCACAACTCCCACATAAACTCCGAACGAAACAGCTCATCAAATATTCCGTAAGAGGTTGTAAAGGAGACAGTCAAGGAGCCAGCAAAAGTAAAGCTGGCAGTTAAAGGAGACATGAAGAGAGGAGGGGAAATGCGACGAAGGTAAAAAGAAGAGAAAGAGAAGAAAACGCAAAGGGATGCTACTATCATTATGACAGCAAAATACCATGTAACACACAAAGCACACATTACTCTACTTGGCTAAAGTAAAAGGCTTCGTATTGCTCAAATGTGACACGAAAATGCCGTGATGAATGTATATATAATATATATACACATATACGCGGCCATCTAAAATGTAAGGCATTCAAAAAGTATTTTATATCGAATACCTCGCTCTCGCTAACCAACCGCTTTTCCCAAAGGAGCAGCTATCATGCTAATGTTACATATGCATATCTTGTGCTTCATGTCATCTATTCTTCAAGATGCTTGGTCCGTTTTTCCTTCCTTTAACGATCCCATTCCACTTTCCTCTTTTTAGTTATTCATGAAGCGCTCCTCATTCTCTTACTTTCCTCCTCTGTCTCCTTTCTTTTCCTTGTTTGCCTTTCTTTCCTTTTTCTTTTCATTACTCTGTCACACACACCCAAGCCAAGAGCTACAACAACGGAAACACGGGATGTGTATAATGAAATTCTCTGGCTTTTCTCTTATCTCTCCTTTCCCTTTGTCGTCTTCACTGCTCTCTTGTCGTCGTCGTCGCTTTTAAAGTCGATTGCTGTTATTGTTACCTATCTTCTTCGTCATTGAATAAAAGTGTATTGAACCGAAAGAATGTTGAATGTCTTGATGCTTGTGTGAGATAAGGTTGGAAGAATGCTTCTACTTTATTCATGCCATGCTATGCAATATGTCTCTGTATTGTTTCATGAACCGTGTGGCTTGGCTAATATCGTCATACAAGCATAAGAACTACAAAATGACGAAATGACTAGGACGAAAGGGATGGAAACAAAATGTGGGCTGCATGTGTTGTACCCTTTTTGTCAGAATCTTCCTGTCCTTCTTTCAGGAAGCGAAATATTGATCGTTTTTTCAGTATAAACTATAGAGTATGCAATGTACATATGTGAACACGGTATATGTACATATGAGTGTTTCATGTTTGTATGCAGAGAAAGTAATATGTGAGAATTCTTCCCCTCCTTTCTTTCTCCTTTTTTTTATATCCTGCCATTCTGCGTCTCGACTTTTTGGTACTGCTTCTTCTCTGTACAACAGCTCGTCTCTCTCCCTTCTCTGTTGCTCCTTTCTTCTCGCTATATCGACGGACCGAGAGAGAAGCAGGTGCAGATACGAGAAGAGTCGACTTTTCATTTTCCTTTTTCATGCAGCAAGTCATACATGTAAAACCTCGAAAGCATTAGGCAGTCAAGTCAACTTTTTTTCTTTCAGTAGATTTACTGATGACGAGAACGGCTTATGCTGCTGCGGTCATAAAATCTTATAGGAGGCCTTAATGGTCTCCTGGGAGTTCTCGAGTAGCAGGGAAGCTTGCATGCAAACCTTCTGGTAAAACTGACGAGAAAAGAGAAAATTGAGAGAGAGAGAGAGAGGGAAAAGGATTTATAGTCTTACTGCTCGCTATAGTCTTAAAAAGGGAGCACAAAAAAGTAATCTTATACGAAGTAGATGAAAGGAAAAAACTACGAGTTTTAGTCAGTCATAATAATAGAAGGGAAAAAACTTTCTCTTTTTACTCATGATTCATGAAAAGTAGATCGCATCGTTGTACTCTTTTCATGCCGTCCTCGCTTCCTTCATCACTGACTTTGTTAGTCACCCACATACACAGGTATATCTACAAGCGAACAAAAACATGCTCAAGTCAAGAGTCAAGATGTGGAAAGAAGAAGGAAAAATGGCATTGCATGATTTCTCTCTCTTTCTCTTTTGGCTGCTGTTGCTGACTCATTCTAATCCTACAAAAACGTTTCTCTTTCTTTCTTCCTCTTTCAATTGGATTCTTGCTAGTTTGCCATAATCATGATAATGGCTTTTCTTTTGTTTTCTTCGTTCTCACACACACAACACTGCAGTATTTCAGATTTCAGGGGAGAGAAAAGAAAGGAATAAAAGTTTATTATTATGGCTTCTACATCTGAACTTGTACATGTGTATGAAAGAAGTCGCAGTTTTTCTGAATGCTGTGCTGATTCATTTGATCCACTATCACAGCAAAATACAAAAAAAAGCATATGGTATTTTTTGGATTGTGAAAGATTTTTTGTATGATTATTACTTTACTGGATAATAGTAATAGTACATATTTACTATGCTATATGAAATACTTTATCCGAAAAAATATGTAACTGCGCATTACGTAAGAAAGTTTATTGAACTAAAAAATTGGCAGGATGTTTGTTCTTCTTTCAAAGAATATATATAGTCATCGTTTAAAATTGATACATTTTAAAATTCCTCCTCGGATAAATTAACATGATAAAAAATAATAAAACATGAACTTAAACATAAATAATGAGCTCAATACGAGTCCCACTTTCATTTTCTACTTGGCTGCTGCTGCTGTATGTATATTCTGAAATGGAATATTAAATGTTGGAAGTACCCTGACTCATGTGAATAATTAATGATAATAGCAAGTTGTGGAGTGGATGGAAAAAAGGAGGGATGGTGAAATGAAAGAGTTGCTAAAGACTAGGAGAGAGGCAAGCAACGGCAGAGAGGGTACATTGCAACATGAAAATACAAAAAAAATGTAGTGCGGATCACTAATGCTGGGCTTTCATGCCATGCCACTGTCCAGTGAAAAGGTAGTCTAGATTATAGAAAAGAAAATGCTTCTTGCCTTTGCTTCCACTACACTCAAAGATCCAATCGACAAACCAAGCAACGGGAGCTGGTCTTTTGAGAAGCAACGTTACAGGATGGGGATCGGATTTTTTTCACTAGCAAAGAGCATATTGTAGAGCGGAATGGAGAAATGGAGAAGAAAGGAATGAAGAGGAGGGCTTGAACAAACTAATATTGTACTGGGTGGACGCATGGCATCATCAGTCTAAAGCTTGCAGACGCGATGCGAGAATCATCCGAGAATTCTCGAGCATCGGACATTGACTATACTGGTCACTTTAAATTTTTAGCTCGCTCCACATACATATAAATAAGTGGAGTATACACGCGCTTGAGATGGGAAAAAAGGAGGGGGAATAGAATGGAGCATTTTATATTCTTGCTTATGTGTATACACTATATACGTCGCTTGTCTGTATAAAGAAAGTATCGTTTGTGTGCTGCATACAAGACACTGAAGCAATAAATACGTAAGAAGAAACCAATCATTACTTTCCCCACTCTTCCGTCTTCTTTTCTCTGTCCACTTGTCTTTGTCTCTTGGGAAATGAAAAGAGAAAAAAGGGGACTAACATATCAGACAACTAAACTCGTTTCTTTCTCCGTATTCCCGTCTTGGCTTTTGTTTATATGTATCTATGATCTAAATATTTTACTACGTATTAAAGAGACACAGTATGGGAAAATATGCTATTCTTTAGTAGAAGAATGTTGATTATAAATTATCTTTGTCCGTCTTTGCTTTACACGGGTGACGTTTTCTTTCCCGCGGGTCATTGTAGTGTAGCGTGCCAAGCTAGATGAACAGAAAAAAAGAAGGCAGCTGCGACTTTGAACTTTTTAATAATGCAGCGCACTCAATCTTTTTTTTGTGGTTGGAATGAATGATGTTGGGATAAAATTGTGTAGGAGTTGGATCACAAAAGGTATTTTGCAATTGCAAGGTACGCGGTACGCGGATGTGAATTGTAAAAGACAGGAAATAATGCAATGTCCCTATTCCATAACCGAGCATTCTCCCCCTACTTGTTTGTATGGGATGCCCTAGTGGAGTCAGTGACTTGTATCACAATGCCTATTGTGTATGTAATATGTGGATTGAAAAAGAAGAAAAATATATTACAGCATTTCTAGGGAGTCATTCCGTCGATTTATTTTCATGATCTGTGAGGAATTCAAGAGAGCAGTAATTCTTTCGTAATCTACACAAAACCCCTACAACTTCACCTGCGCTCTTGTGATAAATAAAAATCTTTCTGGTGGTGTAGTAATATCCGTTCCCCTACTCTCCCTAACCTTTCCAGCGAAGGTATTTTTTTTCTTTTAACTTTTTCTTTCCATCCATGGTAGATTGAGTTTAGCATATGGCATTTCTTCGTGTTAGAGCCGCTAGTATATATTTTTATCCACAGCATCTACCATGTATCCGTTCCGAGAAAGGTTAAATTTTGTCCAGGCCTTGCAGATTTGATTTGTATTTATATATCCATGTTGTTATGTCCATCTCGTCAAACTGAAAATCCTTTCAAAAGGGTTTTGATGTAGTCGAACCAATATAAGAGCTTACAAGTCTTTAGTTTTTATGGTAAGCTGAAAAATGTATGCATTGTGAAAGAACGGACGCGGGTTTAAATCTTGCAATCTCATGCAATAAACAAGAGACTCGACTGGAAAAGGCAATCGAGAAAATGGCAAGTGGTATTATTACAGGAGCAGCAGGCGGGCGGGATGGTGCGAGTTAACTAGTTAGTTAAAACGTGAAAAAGCAAAAGTAGAAGTTCATTATTTTGAGTGTCGGCTTAAAACGATCCCTTCTCACATTTATAAAGTGAGAGAGTGAATGGGTAGGATAGGATATATGCTTATATTTTACTTATACATGAATCTTTCTCATTCAATACATACCTTCCTACTTTTTGCTTTCATGCATACATTATGTATGTTCGTAAGTATATGATATGGAAAAAAGAACATGAGACGTGGACTTGGAAAAGTGGCATTGGCACGAAACCGAGAAAATATACAAAAATCCAACAAACGTTATCCTTCTGACTTTTATGCATGATAGAAGCATATAGCCCGCAAGATCCCAACTCTATACTCATACTCATACCGAATAGCATATATGTAACCCTTCTACGCTTTCTCACTTTGTATTTCTCGTGATGATTGTATTTCTACTTTTTAAGGTGATTATGCATAAAGTTCTTTCTGATTTTATGCTATATGCATATTTTTGTTGTAGCTAATCATAAAATATTCTGAAAGAGCTCTACTTTTTTGCTAAAGGCATAAACATCACAGAATACGCAATGAAAGCAAATATTAATTATTCGTCAAGGTAAGATTAGGTGTTTAGCTACACACCAAAAAGTTTCTCTCTTTTGTATAAAATGCCCCTCTTCATTCCCCTTTTTCTGTTCATTCAAGAGCATTTTCTGGAATTAAAAGGGGATTACGAAACGATAATATTATACATTGGTACACAAGTTGGTACAATGGCCATTATATTTTTTCGGTGCGGTTGAGACAGACGGCTTCTCAGTTTGCAGCAGGTTCATTTCGTGATGACGAAACGAATGAGATGAACGCGTTGGTGGAGAGCAATGCCATGATCCTATTGAATACATGTAATATTTGAGTAGATTATTTTTTCCAAGCATAGAAGTGTTTTTATCTAGGTCTCTGCTTTCCCCCTAAAATTCATCGTAATTTTATTCCCTGGCAATCAGGGAAGCTGGCAGTCTGATTGAGCAATATTTTTTATGAGCAAGTGAGTGGCGATGATTATGTAATGAACCAAAATCATTCCACTTTTAAATCTTTTATTGAAGAAGCACCGTTTACTTTCACATCCCTAAAATGCATGTTGTTATTTTCATGCATGATAGGCTTCGGTTTTAACAGAGAAACTGTTATTAGAAGCGAAATGTGATGTAAAGTGCTTCTTTCATTATTACTACACCTAAAAAGCCACCATTACATCAACCGAATTAAAACACCGTCAATCCTCACGTAAGAAGAATAGACAATGACACTATTGACTATACTTTTTGTGGCTGAGTGGATTTGGATATGTATACTTTGTGTGCATATTAAGAGAATAGGATTGCGTGCCACCACACCAGCAAAGAACAAAATAACCATCATCATCATCTATCTCTTTTTTATCCATGAATAAATTCGTACAAGTTCAGTTTGTCTCTTTATAAATGGATAAAGCACAGAATAGAATTTTGCCATCACGATTATTGTGATGTAAAAAGACACAAAAAAAGACACACACGGCGGTTCTATATGAACTAGTTAAATAAGTTCCATGATTTTTTCCCTTTTGTTCTTTTCTCAATTCTCTCGTGTTCAGTTTAGTTCTCTCAAAAATCGATCAAAATGTCGACAATTGTCCATAAATTCCAATTTTATTGTCCAATGCTTTTTTACAGTAATGGAGGTCTTGTGTGTGTGAGAGAGCTCTTCGGTTTCGTCTTCATGTTTGCGTCTCTGGGAAAGCAAACGAAATTGTATCATTTTATATACTGTGGGATATAGAAACAAAATGCCTACGAGATGTTGAAAATGGAATATAAAGCCATCGATAGTTTTGTGAAAACGATGATGATACTAATGCTAATACTTCTATTGCATGAGCACATAAATTGGAATATCCCTCACAGAGAGAAAGACGACTGAATGCGCAATATGTTATGTTGCGTTTTCCTTTCCCGGACTTCTCATGTAGATCCCATTCGTATAAATATAAAATCCATCTAGTCAGGTGCAATGAGAGACAGCTACCTGAGCACGAACACATCCAGAGAATTGAATTGTGGTGAGCTCGTTTCCCTTCATCCAATCCATTGTAGTTTGTAGTAGTTCACATTACATTACGTTGTGTTGTCAATCTATATTCCTTTTCGTGAAGAACCGAACAAAGTGGGAGAGTAGAAGTTGAAATAAAAGTTAGGGAGACAGGTAGATTGAAGTGTTTCATGTAATATGGCATTCAAAATAGGTTCAAAATAGGATTGCGCCACAGTCCAAGCGCCAGGAAGATGTGAGAGATAGATTGTACGTCTACACAAGTTTCCCTGTCCAAGTGTTCTTTTGTCAAAACACGAAATGAGAACTACTCATCCTTTTAATGAATAAATAAACGCCATCTTGTTTTTGAAGAATTCGGTTTCACAAAGATTTAGAATTATACTTGGTTAGGGTATTTTTTGAACTACATTTTCGAAATTAAATTTGTTTTGCAAGTTATAATGCTTTACTTTCTCCTGTTTTGTTAGCCTTTTACTGATATGAAAATGAAATGATATTTTAGACATTAAAAATACGAAGAAATTAGAAACAGAAAAATGGTATCAATGCAATTTGTCCATGAAAGATTTCTCTGATGAATTACAATTTGATGGAGGATATTGAACATATCGAGCGTTTCTGCCATATGGATGTTATTTCACGTAGTATGAAGTAAATCGGTCGAAAGAAAAACAATAAGAGAGAAGCTTTGACATTAGAGATATATTATATGGCTGAGGTTGTGAAACAGACACACTTTTCTCCACATCTAAAATTCATGATCTGTCCCCGTACAATATTATTTTCCCCTTCCTAATTTCAAGCACAATAAATGTCCCGCTGAATAAAATAGAGCGGAGTATAGTCCATATAATACAGCACAGTGCATTTTGTTTAATGGTATGATTACTCAACTCTTTTTGCCAGTCTACTATTATGTTGACTTAACCGTTTAAAGTATATAAACATGTACATATACATATAACACATTTGCAATCATTATACACATGAAAGGGATACCTACCTGTTCCATTTATGAACCTGAACCTGTTTCGTATAGAACGAGAAAGAATTACTTTCTGTTTCGACGCGGGGAAAGTATAATATACTGTTACATTATGTATGTACATAGAAGCAAGTATATTACCTTGTGACTGTGTGTATTCCATTATGCATGAGTCTTTATAGAAAATGAGTAGATTAAATTTAAATCTATGTTTACTTTCTCTGCTTTACCCTGCTTGAAAACAGTCTAGAGTACTAGAGTTGACTGGATAATGTTTTCCTTAATTTGATATTTTGTCATTGTTTGATGAAAATGGTTTATGCTCACAGTTTGAGATGATGATGACAACGACTGAAGGATAATTGTTGAGAATTATGTAAAATTGCATGAACTATCTAGCTACTTTTTGATTTGTAGATTTTAGAACTTCTGCAAATATAGATTCAAGTGTACAATTTATTTTATTGCTTATTTTCAGATGGATACCGATGAAAATATGACGGATTCAAATGATGGTTACATGTCACCCCCACGCTGTGACGATCTCACATCCTTAACTTGGTTACAAAATATCAACATCCTA
Source organism: Entomobrya multifasciata (assembly GCA_034693345.1). Taxonomy (NCBI): domain Eukaryota; kingdom Metazoa; phylum Arthropoda; class Collembola; order Entomobryomorpha; family Entomobryidae; genus Entomobrya; species Entomobrya multifasciata. The sequence continues at coordinate 9,023 of JAQFXM010001144.1, read as the reverse complement.
ACCGTACCAGGTCCACCAACACCACCAGCTAGTCCAAAACCTGCACCAAAGAAAGCAAGTCGAATACCAGTTTTGAAGGAGCACGAATTACTTGAATATAGGTATTTTATCATTGACACAAAAATCATAATTGAAATTATCCCTGTAACGCGTGTTATTAACAAGCATTAAATTTACTTTACATTTCATTTCAGAACGATTAAAAAGGACAAACCTCCTTTCTCTTATGCGAATTTGATCTGCATGGCCATGCGAGCAAATAAGAACAAAATGACGCTCAGCTCAATTTACGCGTGGATCCGTGAGAACTTTCTTTACTATCAAAGTGCAGATCAAGCCTGGCAAAACTCAATACGTCACAATCTCTCGCTCAACCGCTGTTTCCTCAAAGTTCCCCGATCCAAGGATGAGCCAGGGAAGGGTGGTTTCTGGAGGCTGGATCCAGTATTCTCAGAATCCCTCGATAACGGAGAAAAGGTATACCGACTCCGAAAACGGAGAAACACGCAGAAGAAACCGAAGCAGCCAAAATCAGGAGAGAGTCAGCAACATCCGAACAACACCATTGGTTCAGGAGAGACTGCTTCCAAAGTGTCAGCAACTCCTCCCTGTACATTACCAGGCCAATCTTGTCGGCAGATGCAACAACCCGCACAACCCTCAAGCCCTACGATTCTTAGTCAGCATATTTGTGATGATCCGACTTGTATGGAAAATCAGCACAATATCTCAAACCAAGTGGTCGCACAAGAGCTGGAGATACGGCTACACATTCCTAATCCTGTGCACGAGCAGTTCATTCCTCAGTCAACGGGAGATATAACACATCAGCCAAATTTACAACTTACAAATCCATCTAGTCCAGAATTGTCGGCTGCTGTGCCATCAAATACCATTCTTCAGCACATTCAGACTAATGGAATTACAGGATTGACTGCCGTTTCCTCTGCATCATCTCCGCTGGCAGCAGCCACTGCTCCATTTTCTCCTTCGGCAGCCGTTGCAACTAATCATGATGGTAGCAATGTTACTTTGATTCAAAACTTTCAAATGGTTGACATTGCCTCTGCAGCGACAACTTCCGAAGGAATGTGTCCCCAACAGCCAAACAACAATGCTTCTCTGACAGCCGGCTACATTGACTTGAATCAAGCAGAGAAACATTACGGGCCAAATGGAGAATGTATTTATGTCATTTGTGCTGGAGGAAGTGGTACTCCAGATCCAAGCATTATTAATGAAGTCCTCAATAGTCTTGCCAATTCACAGATGTCGGTAAGCAATAGTCCACCAGGTTTAAAAATGGATATCCCGACTTTTGATCATACAACTGCTACTGCAACGACAGCAATAGCTAATACAACTGTTACCAATGCAAATGTGAATCCGGTTGTAACAGCATCCGAGTTTTCAATGACGCACCCACGCTCACCACCGACAACAATGGCTAATCAGCTTCCATTAACTGTCATCCCGATAGTTCAGTCTAATCAAATCATTAAATGTGAACAGGGAGGGAGATTGAGTGATGAAGATCTCGCTGCATTAGCAGCATCTCAAGAAGGTGAAGTCGTGGAAATGAGCTCGCTTGCCAACGTTCCAATTCTTACTGGACAGGATTGTCAACAGTATTCTATTCAAGTGAGCAATGGAAGCAACAATTCGAATGCTACCTATAATGGCGCTGTTACGACAGTTTTTGCATCTTCGCTTAATCAGACTTGTCCAACAACATTGAATCAAGAACTTGCTGCTATTGCGTGGGATGAAAGGAATGGACTTAATTTTTTAGAGAATGAGCTGGACTTGGAGGATTTGATGAGTATGAGTGAGTTGGTTTGATTATAAATTTTAATGAATGTTATGTATCAAGGTTGTGCAGCCAATTTTAATTGTCAAGCTCATACAAATTTGATAGTAGGATAAGGTGGGTGGATGGATGGGTGTACGCCGCTTTGTGCAAGCCAAGGATAATTATAAGCTGTGTTACTCTTCTTTTCAACACGAAGAAATTACGTGTGTGTAAAATATGCTATATAGTACGCATATTATGAAGATTCTTTTCTACACTATTAATGTTCTCATTTTTTAAAATGTCATTTTAACCTATCCATAAGAATTACGTTTATGTGTACATCTCTGTATTAAATGTGTATTATGCATTCAATTCTGCATCTTAAAAATGTTGAAAACTATTGTGTAATGTTTTAAACAGTACATAATTTATGTATGTTCAAATGAATTACTATGTTTGCCAGAGTGAGCGTGAATACTTACAATTTACATCATACAACCATTCATAATTTATTGTCAAAAACTGCAATTATCTCTTTTATGAAAAGCCAATTTAAATTCATGATAAGATGGTTATTTAAGTAATCCATTGTTGTTTATGTAAGATTGTAAGATGTCATTGTATTATTGTATTAAAATGTAAGGATTAAGATAAGTGTAGTAAACTCTTCAGCATCTTCATTCAGAGGATGCAGGAGCCCTTAAGCAACAATCCGTCCAAATTGTAAATACTTGTAAATATTAAACAGTAATTAATGTAAGTATATCCTGTAATTAAATAAGTTGTTTACTTGATTCAATTCAATTACAATTCATTACTATTACTATACAACGATTACTGGAGTACGCATGTATATTGTATAAAGTTTAGATCGCTTTCAAGATAAGTTGCAACATTCTACCTGATTTATATTATTTTATTGAAACCTATCCTGTGTCGTAATTTATTGCTAATTTTATTAGATATTACTCAAAATATACAAATTTTGATAGTCAGAAGATGTTAAGTCTACATTAAACGAAACCAAACAAAACGTAACCAATAAATTTTTAAATTGTAAATACCTACTACTTAACAAATTGTAAAGTTAACATGATAGATAATTAAAAGTTGCTGTTAGAATTTAATACGATAAGAATCACAAAACGTGAAGCATTTCATGTGCCTGAATTTGTAGTGTAACAAAAAAATGTTACCAGTACATTACAATTTCAAAAAATTATCTCATTCTAGTAAATTAAATCATTAAGGAAAAGGATTGATTACTCATAGGAAACACTCATTAGACCTCACTTTATTGTATAATAGCTAGTGATATACAATTTGCACAAACCGTGCTCAGTACAGAAATTATGAATAACGTTATGTTTCTCAGAATTAATCTAATTAGAGCGTTTATTAAATTGGTATTACAATGTAAAATGCTAGCAATTATGTCACACTATAAATGAATTTATTTAAGGTAGTTAATCATAAAACTTACCATTTTTTTAGGTTTACTTTAATTTGTCTAGTCAGTCGGGTAAAAGTAAAACTAGCAACTATTATTGAAATTTAATGAATCGAATAAGTTATCGTCTTCGGGCATTGTTGTTATTTGTATTCTATGATAATTATTGAATAAAAAATAGTTATTAATTTATTGAAACCTTTTAAATGAGCAATTTGTCGAGAAAATGATTTTAAAGAGCATTGAATGAAAATATGACAAAGCGCATCTTCTTCACACAACACTTCACCACGTCATAAGACAACCACAGTGGGAATGAGGATTTGTGTCAAAATGACACTGATAGTAATTGTGATATGAGAAACCAGAAAGATGATGAAGTAGTCGAAGACGAAGATGCTGTATCTAGTCGACGATTTTCGACATGTGTCATTTTGCCCCATACAGTTAGCTATGACACCACATAAATACAACGAAGTGGTGTAGTGCGGTGTGCTTTATTGTGGAGTGAATCATGTCTTCTGATTGAAATCGTAAACCATACTATAAGGTTTAAAATGAGACGACATTTTTGAGAAAATATTTCCGGCAACAGAATAGCTTTGCAACATTGTATCACCCACTGTTATTACCCACTGTAGATGGATAAGTATTCTCCTTCTATTTATTCAAGAGGTTATGTTATGACCGTTTTTATAAATAGAATGTTGTATAAGTTTCTTTTCATCCTGATTGTTATCTACATACCTACAAATGCATGTACTCTTCAGATTCTTGTTGACAAATATCGGTCAGTATAAGCACACAAGAATATACCACAATGTATACTTTTTGCCACGCAATCTTTTTTTTTTATTCTAGTGAAAAGACTTAATTTATCATTTGCGCACAGTTTTCGCACGACGGACACACATGGGTGGACATTGATGCATTTACATTTTATTTGTAGACGACGAAGATGAAAATTGTGAGATGAGGGACCCATTGACCGACAACCACACTCTTTTGCCTCACACGTTGATTTCATTTGCTGTGCTGCACAGTCTTTCTACCAACAGACGAATCCATTTTTTTCTCACTCTTCACCATCCTCTTGTATCGAACGAAATACATCTTATTTTCCCTTACTTCTATTCTATCTTGATTGTCCACGCTCTCATCATCACTTTTTGTGGTCTTTTCCATCATCATGCAGACACAGACAGACATATAAACTGTGCGTGAACTCTTTTAAATTGCACGAGCACATGCTCTAAGTCAGTATTAAAAACTAAGGAAAACTTTACAAGTAGCCAGTCATCACAATCAAAGTCACGTTTTACTTAACTGCTTGTTCAAATCCATAAACGTGTGCATAATCAAATACAAAAAAATATTTTTATAAATGAGCATAATTTGTTTTCGGAGAGATGACGGCAACAATACAGTAAATAGAAAACTTTAATGTTTTTTCCTTGTTACTGTATTCTATTAGCGTTCGTTTCAGTAATTCGTAAACATTTTTTAGATGCAAAAAAATTGAATAACAGTAGAATAAATTTTTGCAGCGTTTTCTTCATTTTTTCTTATCCCAGTTGTGTTTCAATGGAATAAAATGCATTTAAGCAGTGCGCATTTTCTACTAACGCATCTTCGACATTGGTTAATCTCGGAAAACTATATTTGCAAACGTGACAGAATGCGTACAAATTTTCCCCTATTGTTAAATTACTTGTCTTTCTTCTCAAAGACGTGTCCCGTGAGTCTATTCTGTTTTTATCCATTTCCAATCTGACCAGTGAAACATCTCATCTGCAAACACACAAACCAAAAGTAGGTAGACATATAAACATGCACATAACTTGAAAGATTTGAATTAAGAGATAATGTTTCTCAAAAGGATTTCCCCTTTCACGATTTTCATTTTTCTCATTATTTTTTTTACTTTATTCCCTACAGCAGCAGATGGAGGGATTATTATTATCATTATCATTTTTATTATTGTTGTTTGCTACATTATTACTTCTTTTACTAATGCATTATAAAGGCACCCTGCATGTGTGCCTTTTGCTTTTTCCCAAATTGCAGAAAAGAAATTATGCACTATAGGTTTCTTTTATTGTCAGTGGTTGTTACTATTATTACTCTATTGACTGCTAACTACTTTTCTTGTTTGTCACTTCTTCTTGGCGTGCTCATGACTTCTTTTCTTCATTTTATCATCAAAATCTCATCCTATCCATGGTTTGTTCATTTGATATTACTTTTTTAAGATGAGGTCAGTCAGATCATTTCATTGTGCTTATTTTCTTGTATTCAATGTTACAGCAGCAGGTATGCTTACAAATCGCAATAAAAATTCATTTTCTTCCTTTTTGACATTATCTCTCTTTGGAATAGAATGTGTAAAATGCAATTCTAAATTTTAATTAAATTTGGTTGCTGTTGATCTGCATTTTCATCTATTTTTGCTTAAGTCACGCATGAACATAAAGAATAAAACGACGGGACGGTGGTGGTAGGAGTTTTGAAGCACCTTTTCGCATTTCGAACGTGTGAGAAGCGTAGTGAATGACTGCACTGCAGTGCTTTTATTTAGCTTTCTTGTTTCACGGATTGCATTGTACTTATTGTTTATTAACCAAAGGGTTATTTGGCAGTATTGATTATAGTGATAATGAACAATAAATTAAAGACGACTTTTGCCTAATTAAAATTAGAATAAGTAATTGTTATCAATGTAGATGTACACTGAAAAGCTTTTTTTGCTTTTTCATTTGGTATTTGTCTATATGCCGCATGATGAATTATCGCAGTTATCAAGATTTGAGGAAAAGTGATGGTAAAAGTTTTTGAAAAATCACTTCTGACTCTTCTGAGTGCGAAAAATAATTAATGTATACTTTTTTGTTCGCGCATTGTATTCCAATCTAACCATTTTATAGTACGCTGTTCAGTATTTTGCATGCTTCGTTTTATTGCATATTTTAACTTTCATCTTTCAAAAAAATACATTTCAACATTTGTACTTCATAGAAAATACCGTTGTACTCACTATCTTCAGTTATATTCCGATTCGCTTCTTTAATTTCAAATAGCTTTCCATGATGATGGATGGATGAACCGGAAGTGGAAACGCTAGATGAACACCAGAAGTATTTGTATACTTTGTGGGTATGCTCTATAGTAAGCACGTGAGCAACGCTGCAGAAAGTAGATAAAATATGTATAAATCAAAATAATAATAGAACAACAATATCGAAAACTTTAACAAAATTTTATAATGATAGTATGTACATATAATAACAAATATTCACTTTTAAAAATCGGTTGTCCCAAACGGGCAAACGAATTTGCAATACAAAACTATGTTGGATCAAGCCCCGTTTTTGCAGCATTTTTTTCGTTTACAAAAAAGTGTGAGTGCAGCTAGTAGAGGATTTCTTCATCCACAAACACACAACTTTATGCCCACCTTCATTGTTGATCTGTTCACTGTTCCACCCTGGTGCAGTTGCTCTTGAAATAGTGCAGAGAACAGAATTCAGCATTGTTATCAAGATGAATGACGTGATGTAATGTAACCTTGCAAATTGTTAATATTATTTTCGTGCTCATTTGAAGTGCTTTTCCATTTTCAAAATCATCACAATTTTCAGTTTGATAATAGTAACTGCCATCATTATTGTCTTCAAAATAATCATCAACATTTTTGAGTTGACTGGATCTAATTTCATTCTTTGAAAAATAAATCAAACCAAAATAACGTAACATTGGACTTGTGCCATTTATAAAGTGTGTATTATATTGATGTTGTGAGAAATGGAGGGAAAGCTTTTTATGTTGCGTGCTTTCTTGTAAAAGTGCATGCAGCACTTCTTTTCCTTTTTAGGCGGTGTGCCTGTTTTTTCTTGTTAGCAAGCAAGCCAGAGTGTGAGCTGCGTCTCACCGATTCTCTGTCACTTGCTTCTTGCACATTGCCTCGTGAGAATGTGAATATTTTCGTGTTGAATGGAAATAAATTGATTGAAATTTAAAGTTTTAATTGTAGTTTTGAGGTTTGCTTCCGGTTTATTTTCGCTGATGTAACAGCGTTCATCCTGTGATTCGAATGCGAATCTTCTGATTTTGTTGTGTGAATTTTAGTGTTTATTGGAATAGTTTTTGGCACATTTCATCTCCTCCACATTTCATCATCGCAGTAGATAAAAGACAGAGGAGACATTGTGACCCACCCTTTTTCCATTTCCAACATTGTGGCGATCTTGGCAGGATAAATTCCACCTCATCAGTTAAGTAGAACCGTAAAGAACCTCATCAGCTCCACCAAGATGTCCATCACCTCAACAACAGCCGCTGCAGCAGAATTGACGGAGAGAACCGCACAGTTTCGAGGAATGGCGTTTAACCAGGCCGTGGTAATTCTGGAGGCAGAATTAGCCAAGCCCAACGCCGAAGCAGCAGTTTTATCCAGCCTTCTCAAAGTGGTCAAATTGAGGGCGAAGGCGTTAGTGGAAGCCGTAATTAGATTGGGCGATGAGAGCATCGCAAAGGACAAGTTTTTGGAAGTAGGAGGAAAGTTGGCACAGCTTACTCTACAAGTGGACACTGCACATGCCACCGCACAGGAGTGGAAGACTCCAGCAACAGCAGCAGCGCCTCCACCATCTTATTCATTTTTGGCTCGTGTGGAGACTGCACATGCCAACGCAAAGGAGTGGAAGACTCCAGCAACAGCAGCAGCCTCACCAGCATCACATTTGCTACTGCCGCAAATAAAACTACAGCAGAATAGTGGATCGGTGATCCCACAAATTAGTTCCAGTTCTGGAGGGCAACAGCAGACGCCACCGCCTCTAGAAAGAAGACCACTGCCACCGCCATCCCAATTAGAGATTTTGGGAAAGCAGCAGCAGCAGTCGTCTTGCAGTAATACATCAGTCATGGGGACTGCACATGCCACCGCACAGGAGTGGAAGACTCCAGCAACAGCAGCAGCCTCATCAAACTTAAATTTGCCACTGCCGCAAATGAAATTACAGCAGAAAAGTGGATTGAAGATCCAGCAAGCGGAAAGATGTTCCAGTTTCGGAGGTCAACAGCAGATGCCACCGCCTCCAGCTAGAAGACCACTGCCACCGCCATCCCAACTATCGGAGGATTTAGGAAAAAAGCAACAGCAGTCGTCTTCTAGCAGTACGTCAGTCACGGAGACTGCATATGCCACCGCGCAGGAGTGGAAGACTCCAGCAACAGCAGCAGTCCCATCGACATTAACATTGCCCCTGCCGCAAATAAAATTACAGCAGCATTGTGGATCAGATATCCAGCAAAAAGGAAGTAGTACCAGTTCCGGAGTGCAACAGCAGACGCCACCGCCTCCAACTAGAAGACCACTGCCACCGCCATCCCAAATATCGGATATTTTGGGGACTCAGCAACAGCAGTCATCTACCAGTAGTGCATCAGTTACGAAGACTGACACGTTTAACGCCAGCAGCAACAGTAGCATCCAGATGATGTCTGAGGTGGTCGAAAATGGTGCCACCAGTGCATGCGTTATTGAAGATGAAGGATCATCCGATCAAATAAATGATAGACTGGCCGCCATATCTGCAAAGAGTGCAAGTCAGCGGGTCCAGCGTCAAGTTTTAGGAGGTGTCGTTACACCAGCCCGGCAGCAGAACCAGCTTCCCATCATAGTGAGCAGTGTAGACAATGAGGTTGTCCAAGTCACGTCAATGGGAGCAGCTGTCAAGTTCCAGAAGTCACCAGAGCCCAAGATGGGAGAACACTTTG
>JAQFXM010001143.1:0-35803 GCA_034693345.1 Entomobrya multifasciata | reverse complement strand
ACAGTCTCCTTTCCCTTTTTTAGATGAACAGTACTTAAGAAAAAGTTGAGTAAAAATGAAACATCGCATAAAATATGTACACACACTTATGAATGTCACCGTTATCATCAAGCGCACCACTCATTCCATACAATAATGAATGTTTCTTTTTATTTGAATGACGACAACAACTCAACTCAGGAGAAAATCAGGGGATATTACTGTTTGCTCTCCACTTCATTCATAAAATAACGTGCGTTGTTGCGTCTGTTTAAACACCTACATATATGTAGGTGTTGTGTATTTTACCACCTATACGAAATATAACGGCTTTGGAAACCCGACGAAGAAAGCATTGAATGAATGTGGCGTGACAAATAATACAAATGTAAACAGTAACTCCACAGGAGTCTCTTAAAAGTATCTGCTTGATGGAGAGGGAAATGGTGGTGGAGATGATGATGGCGATGATGATGAAGATTATTCTGGAAAACATTTTCTTCGTTTGCTTTTACCGGTGCGGTAGAAGTTGCTTGTTGTATCACACGCTTCATCATTATCATCAGCACTCAGCACTATACAACGCACACCGCTTACTTTTTCTTGTACTTTCACACAACCACCCATACAGTAAATGTATCTTCCATCTCCATTTCTTTCATTTTCTTTTGATACTAGAAAACAGATAAGAAAACACAGAAACGGAAAAGAAAAAGGAAATGCTTTTACCTTTTTCTCTTCTTCTGCTTTGTTGTATAGCGTATCATCTTTGTTTCTTTGTTCTACTTCCTCCTTTCCACAAATCTCAGACAAACTTGTTACTTGTTTTCTCTTTCGTGTATATAGAGCCCACAATAATACCTTTGCTTTGCGACAGTCACGAGTCAAATCACAAAACCTGAGGGAAAATAACAAAAATACCTATACACTAGAGTAAAAACATTTTCATTCGTGTATTTTTTCGGTTTCTCTTATTTTTCTTCGTTCGTTTTTCTTTGAAGATGAAGATAATAGGGACCAAATAAAAGGAAAAATAGTGGTATGGAGGGGAACAGTGAGCAGGCACATGTTTACCTTTCTCTTTTTCCCACTCACGTTCTCATATTTTCCATCCGGTAAGCTCTTTTTTGTTGGCGCTATTACTATTTTATTGTTATTACTCTTGTACTACAGTTGTAGCGTATTGGCCACCGTGCCATTTCTCATTGCATAACAATCATCTTCAGCGTAGCTTATTTCCTTCCTTTTTATTCGTATTCATGAGTTGAATAACAATTGTTGACTTTTTGTTAGAACCGTCATGTCATTATATAAATATTGCTCATTGTCGTCAGCAGTAAAAAAATAAAATAAAGAGGGAGAAGAATAGGAAAATGAATATGTGAACGGTACGATGATGATGAGCTTGGTCGTTTAATAGGGCACCTATAAAAATAACAGAATACCTTTATTAAGCAAGTGACAAAAAGTTTTGTACATACTTTCTTTTCATGAGATAATACTAAAAAGACATCGAACTGGTAGTAAGTAGGGATAACAAAATATGTTGAAATAGTTATTCGCTATCCTGTAAAAAAAAGGTATAAAATGTGTTGGATATTCCATAAAAAAGGTCTCCGTTTTATATGGTATGACTTGTTTCTCTGTTGGACTACCTGATCTCATGAAATTGCTACTTGAGAAACTTTTATGGGATCATAATATCTAGTCAAGCAAAAGTTTTTTTAATACATTTCCCATTCGTCGGCTATACTACTGACTGACTATAAACTGGAATGCATTTATATATGGTATATATGCATACTTATTTATATTATAGTATAGTATAATGGTAGTCTCAAGTTCAAAAACGGAAAGTTGCAAAAGGAGGGTTTTTATGACGATGTGGCACTAACAGCGTGAAAAGTTGTTTCCACCTCATCCTTTCACCTTTACACTTGAATTCCAAAAGGTCAGCCCAAACATCCAGTGTCAATAAAAAAATCTCTTTGAGGCAAACTAAAACCTTTTAAAAATACAATAAAAAAATAGTTATAGGACAGCATGCATGTGCACATTGTCGTTTTAAGTGTTGAAAAATGACGACAGTTTACAAGCTTACTTTTAAGAGAAATGTTATATAGGTAGCTAATGTTGCATTGCGTACAAATATGACTTTCTTACATTTGTGTGAACCCATTTAACTTTTTGAGTGTACATTATTTCACCGTTTTCAACTAAACTTTGCTAAGTCCAAAACAAAGATTTTTTCCCAACTAAACGTAGGCATAGAAGATGTAGGTAAAAATAATATCTGGCTATTTGAACTTTTGACTTGGGTTATGGTAATAATATTATTTTGTACAAAATTTTGGTAGTGATAGTATGGTGTATGAAGACCTTGTTGCACACGTTGATAAATGACTCATTTGTTCTCACCACGAGCAGACGTTTTGAGTTATCTGAACATACCAAGTACCTACATACAACATATTAATGTTTTATACATGTATTTCGTATAAATATTTTCATTACGTATTTTAAACCAAAGTTTTATGCTTACTGAAACCAATGGCCAGCTACTAAAGTTTCATTTCATAAATACACAATAAAAAGGTGAAGAAATATTTTGTGTACCGTGTGTTCAAGCAAATGGAATGTTACTGGCATGCACAAATAGGCAAAGAAAAAACGATTTTCTTTTACCTTTTTAAAAGCAAAAAGTTTCATTCATTAATTTTTCCAACCTCAATATGATTATTTCGAGCATGTTGACGGATGGGTTTATTTTTATAAAGGTGAAGGTGACTCACTACCTTTGTATGTTTCAGCATTTATGTATGTACTGTAAATATTTCTTCACTGTTTTTGTCAGTTTTATCTCACACGAACACTCGTTTTTCCAAAATGTGAACAGACGAAGTCATTGTTTAGTTGTTATGTCTTAACAGTGGGGCATTGATTCGCATAAAGGTAAAACAATTTTTAGCATTCATGATAATTTACCTCCGAATTAGTTTACAGAATTTGTGGCATTTTTTTCACGCAAACATTGCTTTCGTATGCAGTACAAGTATAAAAAGTACATAGAAGAATTAAAGAAAGAACCATAACTTATAATGTTATTTAATTAGTTTAATGAAGAGTACTCACACAATTGTACCTTAAAGTTTTATTCTTGAATATTTGCCTGAAATATAATTAGAATTTGGTTTACATTAAATGTACTGCAGTTTAAAAACAACAACAAAATTGATCTGTCCTAAAACTAAACAAAAGGAAATTCAGAATTCAACATTCTTAAATATTACTACCTTAGATTTCCAAGTAGAAACCTGAGAGCTTTGAATCTTCAGGATATTTGGTTTGGATTTAGGATTGGCTACCAACTACTCGTAAAATGGCCTTGTCCTGTAACCACCGTCGTCATCCATAAACCTTTTTAGAGAACAAAGATGAAAGAAGAGCGAAATGCATACCTTTGTAATATTGCTGAAGAAATAAAGCTCGTAAAGGTTATAACCACTGCTCACTTAAAAGTTAATGGAAATAATGATAAATAGTACACACAATATTTACAGGAGACTCAGAAACAACATCTCAGTAGTCTCGAAACCCAGAAGAATCATCACGTTGATACATACAGACGTGGCCCTCTTTTTCTCTGTCAGGGTAAAATTAAATTTCTTCATTAGCTCAAACAATGGTTCCTATTGTTTAAACAGGTTTTCAAAACAACCAACCATTTATCAGTTGACGTCGTCGTCGTATTCTTAACAGAATAATAATAAAGAAATAAAGGTACTGGAGCAAATGCTAAAGTAAGCGTAATATAAGGGTAGGTACAATAACAACGAATCTTCTCATTTTATTGTTTGAACGTCCATTTATTTGCTTGCATCTTATATTATGCGGAATGGAAGACAAATAGGTTGCTCTTTTACTCCTGCTCTCATCTTGAAACCAAATCAGGTCTTCGTGCTTACTTGGTACTCTGTAAACAATGCTCCCCAACAAAATTACAAAATAAGCTAAGCTGTGAAGCTAGTTTCTGATGTGATGGCATTTTCAGATTTTACTGTGTACCTTTAAACAACAAAAATTTATCAAGGATAACTGTGTGTAGATTATATATTATACTTGAAGAGTTTAGAAATTCTCATGAAGAAACAAAGAAACTTTAGCTGGTTTAGGTTTTAGAAGGGTCATCATCTCAAATGAAAATCTATACTTACATATATATCTATCTAAACCATATTATACTTTGGCCGTAACGCAAAGAAAATATTACGTGGACACTTTTGGTTAGGGTTTACTTAAACCTTGTCTTGTCTGCTTAGCCGATGGCAAGATTCGTAGAAAAGGAAGGTATGTAAATATATATCATTCATATATCATATACTATTTGTACTGCTTTAAATGGGTACACATACCCTTAACTTTTGAAGCAAAAATGATACCGTTCTATTTTACCTTTTTTTGGAGCAGCAGAGACAGATAAAGCTACCAGGAAAATTTAGTAGGCCTTTGAGAATAAACGAGTTAGTCATCTTCATCTTCCTTCATCTTCTCTCCTCCTCTGCTTGCTCTTTGACTCCTGAAACTCTGGAAGGTAGATTGGGTCTTTGAGAAGATAGTAAATGGAGTACCTTTTTTGTTTGTCATCTCTTACACTTTTGTGTGCGTTGAGTACAGACCTAAATGAAAAAATAAAAACTAATATGAAGAAGATGAAAGATATTTTAGTAGACCATGGAATATGAGGGTGGTAAAGAAGATATCACCACTATGACTTTGTAATATACTGGATATATTCATATGTATACGAGATATATCTGTATACACTATTCCCAAGTGCATCTTTGTGTTTGCTACAGACATACTTCTACGAAAGATATAGGTACAAATGTACACGAATGTTTTTTTTACGTGAGACAGCAACAGAGAGACGCTATTTTATCAATATTTTGTTTTTGGTTCATGGGTTTGAAAAGGTATCATGATGTGTGTACAGCTTGCTTTTGTTTAAGCAAGTTTGTAGTTTTACCGTATAGGTAGAATGTAGTTCTATGAGATGAGTGATTAGATAAGAAGATCATTTGAACCAGTATGGGTAAGTTGGAAGAAGTAAACATTACGAGGAAAAACATTCTACTTTTGGCTTTGGCTTCCTTGAATATCCAAAATGACCTAGTTCAACGTGAAATCTGTAAATCTCTCTCCAGTTTTATTCATCCTATCAGTGAAGAGCGTCAGTCTAAAATAGAACATCAAAATAGAGATTAGAGCTTGAGAGCATGTATCACTAAATGTTCACAGTCAGTAAAAGTTGTTCGTACAAGTTGTTCCAAAAGTTGTGCTGCAAGATGCAAGAGTGAGTATGAGGACAGGTAGAGCAGTAAGGGTTCATCCCGATTGGATACGTGAACAAACGAATCCCAACAGGTGGTATAGTGAGTGTGTAAGGTGTACTGTGTACTTCAGCTTGCCAGGTGAACGTGTAAGGTGAGCAAAGCAGGAAAGTAGAAAGGATCCAATAGCTTTGTAGCCCACGCCTACCTGTCAGGTTATGAAGTTGTGAAATCCAATCCAACAAGGCTAGGTTGTATAGGCGCAGTGTAGTGCGGTGCAAAGAGATCATCAGTGAAAATAAGGTGGATTACCTTCATGCTTTGTTTCATAAAACTACTAAGAAAAAATATGCATCCTTTTAGCATTGATATCAACAAAACATAATTTGGATGAAATATAATAAGTTTTGTGCTTAAATTAGCTATTGTATACTTTCGTTAAGTTCTCGATAAAAATATACTTTGTTTGAAAAGTAATATGAATGAAAATGTGATTTGTGGTAATGTGACAAACGTGGAAGAAACTGTTGCATTTGTAAAATAACGATACATATCATTGAAGACCATCCAGCGTTTACAAGTATTCATCCCTCAAGATGTATCATTTAAAAATGAGAATTCGTATGAAAAGTAAGAATTCACAAAATCTTTTGTAAAAATTATACTAGCAAAGCTCTTGCATAGAGGCTTTTTATAATTGCGTTTCTTAACTAATACTTGTAATGGAATATGATCCTGATTTCTGAACAAATAATATTTTTATCCTTTTATGTTAAGTTTAAGATTAAGACGCATCAGTTGGCAATATTTTCGTGTGTGGGTGATACTACAAACACGAAACACATATGTCCCCTTTCGTTTACATCCAGTTTTTAGCACGATACAATTTTGGATTAAAGTTGTTAAAAATGTTGCCTTGTAATATTTTTTCGTGCCAGTGCCACCAACATGACACGGTGCTCCACACAATCTCATCATTATCACCAAACTCCTGTTGTTTGGAATATTGGCTTAGCACATGTGTCTCATACTCGTAGCATCTTTTGATATTATTGTCGCATTTTCTTTTACCCAAGCGAAAAATAATGCTGAATGTGAACAATACGTGTGCACTATCAAAAAGTTGCCACTGTTGTACTGATGGTTTATTAAAGATAAGAAATAATATTATTTGTTGCAACTTCATGAAGAAGGCAAGGACCTCACTTTTTTCGTTTATCATATCACCAAATATGTAGCAATTTCAAAGTAATAATAATATTAAACAGTTGGAAAAATACGGACAGATGGAAATACTACGTTTTGCTTATGTTCATGAAAAAATGAAAATTGAACTTATTTCTTTCCTGCATCGCACACACGCACAGGGTGTCATTTTCTTTTCTTTTTACCCTTTTCTTATTGAGTTGATAGTCTACTTTGTACTGTTTTTTAAACCATATGATGTAAAACAACTTTAAAACATAGCAGCACACGACACAACCAATTCAGTTAATCCAACAGAAAATTTCATCTTTTTTTGTATAAAAAGTTGCTACACAAAAAGTCATCCACCAAAGTAGTAAAAATGGCGTCAACAATATTTATTCCAAAGTATGAAACGGGTTAAATGAGAGCATAAAAATGCAATGGTAGGAGACACTCATATCTTTCATCTGTCCTGTTTTGCTAAGCGGGAGGACGAGTTGTTCAAACGAGTCCATTTACAGATTTAAAAGAAACACAGGGAAAGGCATTCCATTTTATTTATATTTCACCGGCAACAGGGAAGATGAAAACACGAAAAAATGTATTGCATTTACACAACAGTCATACTGGATAACATACAGAATGATTCAACTCACTTTTCCTTTTTTCTTTATTCCGTATTATTATTGTCGCTATCACTCTTTTTTGGTAGTGTTTGGTGGTGACGGTGGCCAAACAAAATGGAAGAAGAAAGAAATACATGGCCAAAACAGACCACAAAAAATGTTACTTGTTCGTCAGTACTCTCCCTCTCCCTTGTTTTAAGGTTGATGGAATAATATCCAAAATTGCTTGGGACTAGAGAGGATCCTCTTTGTAAACGTGTTCAGTTACACATATGTAAGATTTTAAGATTGCACTCAAGATTTCAGTTTAGTGTGTGGAGCAACTGCTGGAGTGTCTTATTTCGGATTATAATCTTGTACATAAAAATAGTACGTAGTATTGTACTAAACAAGCCAAGCCACATCAGCATCTTCTTTCTCCACCAATCTTGGAATTTGGAAAGGAAAAAGTAGTAGCACTGCTGGAGAGAGAGAGAAATAGAAATGGAAAAAGTAAAAAAAGAAAGATTTTTTACACTGCTCTGTGATCACAAACAGCGAGTAAGTAGCATGGATGATGTAATACGGTGATAGCACTGATATGGAATAAAAGTAGTTGGTTAGGTTAATGGGAAAACGCTTCCAGGAGAAATGGAAAGAGTAAAAAATATTAAAAATATGAATTCTGTTTTGTTTTTTTCTGTGTGGAGTAGTGCTTGTCGGCACTTTGTTACCATTTTAACTTGTTTTTCTACTGAAAAAAAGAAAGCTAGACAACAGTGAAAAAGAAGTGGTTGTTTTACCATTCCGGACAGGAGGCTACGAGGTTACTCTTTTTTATTTGGAAAGTATATTGTCAAAACCTGCTTGAGTCAAGTTGAGTTGAGTGGATACACGCCATAACATCTGAAAAGATGGGGATCATTTCCGAGTGTACGTGACCAAGTAGCTTTAGATGTGTTTTAAGATTTTGATATGAAAACCTTTTCGTAAAGATGATGACGTTTGCCCTCCTGCGGAATGTTTTTTTTCTGGCAATTGAGGAGATGGTGATGGCTATCATATCTGTAATAATATTTTCCTAAATGTATACTAGAACGATTTCACTTGCAGTAAATATAGAGGAGATGGACATAGGTAACTTGAAGTAAGTTTATAGTGCCTAATGGTATCATCACTCTAATCCAACAAGGTTTACTTTTATTTGTGTGACATGAGATGGCTGATTATAATTCTAGTGTAAAGGAGTACAGGGATGAAAAAAGTTTCTTGAAGTGAAATTCAAAGAGCGGATGGGGATTTTTTATTTTTATTTTTTGACAAAAAAGCAAGCAGACACATCACAGGGCAGGCAATCATTCATTTTACTCCATGAAAATCGTTCATGCAAATAACCTAAATAAATGACGAATTCTCCAAACAATACCATTATTCTTTTTATTTAATTCGAACGTGCTAATCAGTAACGAATAAAAAAATCACTCAAGCAAGAATATTTGAGTATTCAAAGTAAACAATTTAATAAAAAACAAAAGGAGACAATACGCATTCCGTACACAACACACAAATTCATCCAAACAGCAATGTTTAGATCTGAGCCGCAATGCTTCTCTCGGGTTTTTTATATCTTTTTTGTTTGTCTGTAAGATGATGAATCGAAATTAACAAAAGAAAAGCGATAGTGTGTTTTGTACTGTAATCTAAGCGTATTAAAAATAAAACTTGAAAAGAGCACAAGAAAAAAGAATTTCAAATGTCTGTCACATCTTTTGAATGACTAAAGGAAACAGCTTTTCTCACAGCTCCAAAAACAACCTCCGCCGCCACCACTACCATCATCACATCACTAACAAGTGTACACACTCAAAAATATATTACGAATTGAGAAAAAATGTTGTAAAAGGGAAAAAATCATTGTACTTTTTTGCTCTGTTGAGTGGTGAGAACAAAGGTTTCAGACTCAAGAAATTACAACTTTCTGTTCTTTCTCTCCATCTCTCTTATATTCTGTGATCCTCCTTCATCTTTTTTTAGTTTTTTTTTTGTAAAAAAGGAATTTCACACTGACTTCCCTGTCAGCATTCAAACTCACTATAAATTACAATGTACTTAACGTACGTACAAAAATTTAACAAGAATTGGCTACACACAAATAATAATAATACACATACATCTCTTTTCTCCTTCTTCATCTTCTTCTCGTGGAACCCCAACTGATGTTGCTGTCGTTCTTCATTCATCCTACTGATCCTACAAGTTCCTGTCTTATTCTTCTACTCTAAAAAAACTGACGCTGATGACGATGATCATGAACACGATCACATTGCAAACGAAGGCGATGAAGGGTGTAAAAACATTTTTTGTCAGTCCTTCATCCTCATCTTCTCATTTTCATCGGTCGGATATCCTTAAAAAATTTACTAGTTACACGCTTTCACTCACTCACGGCTGAGTAACAAGAAAAAAAGTAGCTGGGTTAAACGTATTAAAAGTTTTTTTTTGTCTGGCAGAAATGAAAAGTATTTTTTACATGCAAGTCATGTATGTTCACTTAAACTTTTTACTTTCTGCTTTACAACTACTTGTGTATTTATATGTAATTCGTTATTTTCACTATCAAAAATCAGAATGTTCTTTTTTTAGTTGCTTGTAAAGTAAAAAAAAGAAATGTGCTGGTAGTTGGTAGTCTTGATATGAAGCTGTTTGGTATTTAATGTTTGATGTCTTGAAAAAAGCAAGTACTCAGCAAAGCATAAAAAACCAAAGTAAAAGCAAATCTCAAATGAAGAAAAAGGAAATTTCATTCTTTACTTATTTTTTTCTTAGAATTTGACTAGCTGCCACTTTTCCCTACACACATACAAACAAACATGCTTGTTTATTACTTGGAATCCTGTAAAAAAGTAGCAAGTAGAAAGGAAAAAATCTCACTTGAAAATTTGAATTTACATTGAGCATTGAAAATAAATGAAATTTGGGGGTATACACATGTAAATAAGTGCAACAAACGCTGGGGGTTCGAGAGCTTGAACACAATATATAATAATACGTTACATGAATGTCAAACGTGTTAGGGCACACGAGCAAAATCATCGCTCCATCATCATTTATTATATTCAAGTGACCTACGCTCTGAAC
The DNA here is from genome assembly GCA_034693345.1 of Entomobrya multifasciata. Classification (NCBI taxonomy): domain Eukaryota; kingdom Metazoa; phylum Arthropoda; class Collembola; order Entomobryomorpha; family Entomobryidae; genus Entomobrya; species Entomobrya multifasciata. The sequence goes on along the minus strand of JAQFXM010001143.1, from coordinate 25,563 downwards.
ATGGTTGTTACACTCCTTGTTATTCACTAGTAAGAATTTAAAAAAAGAATTTATTCGTGAACTGTCCATTATACAACCATGCATACAAGTAATTCCGTTTTCACTTGACTCACTTGTAAACTTTCTTTGGCGTTTCCTTTTCCTTGACACATGCACAATGTAAGTAGAACTATTTTTGTGTACACTCTTTGTAAATTGCGCATCGTTTAACATGTATTTTCTCGTTCTCGTGCCATGCTAAACTCTTGTCAATATCAAAAATACTGTACGATTAATACCTAAATGCAGATTTTACAACAACCGTTTTTATTATGCAGCAGTATGAGTGATTACAATTTATTGCAGGTTTTCTCAAAATGTTGTGGGGTACAATAACTGATTCATTTTATTAAAAATCCATCATCCCAATTTAAAACATGTAAATCGTTAGGTTTAAAACAGGGGTTCTCAAGATAAGCCGATGTTTTCGCAATTGTTTATGATATTATTTTTTATTCCTTTCATGAATCTCACATCTTAACCGTAAAGTGCATACATTATCGTAAGGAGTAAAGCACATGGAAAAATAATAATAAGCATATGAGTAAGAACGTGGGCGCGTACCGTACCGTTATGTTTTCTCTGTATTTTTATTGTTTTGTTTGTTATTGTTACAAATCTCAACTCACCACTTTGTGTACAAAAAACACACACAACTCATCACAAGGGAAACGCTCAATGTTTCCGTTCTACTTGGCTGGATCATAAATAACATTGCATCCAATGAATTTTTATGATGATAGCGACGAGGAGAAACGCAGGGTGGAAAAGTAAAGAGACCTTTTCTTGTAACATTCTTTTTTCTCCTTGCTTCGTTTCCTTTCACGTAACAACCTATATAACATTTTTACATAATAATAATACTTATATCCATATCTAGTTCACATATACCTTTTCCTTGTGTGTAATAATAATAATCATACCATCATGTTGATGATCATAAGGGAATACCTTGAGATATTCACTCACCGCCACCATCTCACCATTCCATGATTTTGTATGAAAACTTTAGCAAAATATTATATTCTTCTGCTATACTTTCATTATATACAATCAAATTTGAGTGAGTGTGTACTACGATTATGCTTAGTACATGCTTGGAATGTTTTAAAATTCATAATAAAAATGAATAAATTCAATCTTGAGTGCACACGGCGGAAGTGTATCGTAATATGTATCAGAATTCCAAGCAAAGAAGCAGAAACGTGAACATGAAACCAAAAAAGCTAACAGAACATCACACGAAAAAAGATGCATATATATTTATATGGAACAATATACATCTTGATTTGTATAAGTGGTAGATATACATAAGGTGATATAAGTTTTTGTGCTTTCGTTAGCTTCCTTTCTCCACACACACAAGTATACGTGGTTTCGCTTAGGTAGGTGTGCTCACTTTCCCCTGCTTTCCTTCTTTTTTTCTCCCTGTCTGTCTGCGTTTTAGGTAACATATTCATCATCAGACTGGGAAGTAGGTAACGATGAGCAGAAAACTTCATGGCTTGAATTTACACACACACACGCACACCCAAGTTCTACTTCATAAAATACATGAGCACATCATCACATCTTTCAGAATTATTTGCTCAAGGATAAAGGTAGCTTCTCTTCTGCTGTGCTGTTCCTTTTTCCAGTAACTTGATGCTGTGGAAGTGACTACGTAAGGAAATGTTCTGATGAAATTCAAGATTTTTTTTCCAGGACAGTGTATCATATCATTATTATTATTACGATCATGATCATATGAAATTCACGGTGTGTATCTCTCAGCAATGGAAATATAGGGGTAAAGGAAAGAAGGAGAGTAACTGCGTAGTTGATGTTCTTGATGATATAAGGTATTCTCAAATCATATCCTCATCCTCCTTCTTTTCGTCAGTATTATGATCATCATCACCGTTTCCTTTTTCTCGGCATAACAGATTTTTCGCAGTGTAAAATATTTTTCTCTATAAAACGTGCACACGGGAGGGAAGAAAGAAAAGCTTTTGTATTATTATCATTGTGACTGTGATCATTATCTAGCGTGCCGTGCAACGTGTCTGGGAAGTAACTAGTGTGTGTATTTTTTTCTTCTTTTCTTGTTCTTTTTCCCGGTTGATAATGTATGCGGAAGAGACGGCGAAAGGAAAAATGTCATAAATTTGTTGAGCTTCTTCTCATCTCCTTATATTCAAGAATATTTTACAAGTTGAGTAGTATATACTCACTTTGTACCTATATTAGAGATATTTTTATTGTAAATGAAAAAGATGAAGCATGTATAATAATATGAGTATGAATATAGTGGTGATGTAATGTTAATATACAGACAACAGGAGAAATCCACTTCTTTTATTTTCTTAAGCCGTTTTCATTCACTTACTCAAGTGAAATAAAAAAAGTGTGCCTTTCCCGTTTAAGCTTGTAGATTCCAGTGGGATATATATAAATACAAGAAAGTTGATTATGATGATGATGATACATAGGTAATGGAATTGTACATGAGTGTAGTACTTTGTTGCTTACAATTACAATTTGCTTTATATTTTTTCTCTTTCTCAAGAAGAAAAAAATATTACGAAGGACACTTGAGAACTTTTTTCTGTTATTTTTGTTGCGACAGAGTCGAATTTTTTTCTCTTCTTGTGCTTCTGCCACCACCAAAGCAATGAAGTTGATGAAGGTATAAATTTTAGGCAGGACAGGAGAGTACACTGCTGCAATGCTCCATTCCAGGAAGATCGTATATTCTACTTAATGTTCGTAATGTATTTATGTATTATCTTGTTAATACATTTTACGAATTTGTGAAAGAAATTCTGAGATATGAATGCAATGACTGAAACGAACGACAGAAAAAAAGGATAGAAAAAAGAAGAATAAAATAATAAAATAAACTAAAGCAGGAGGAAAAAGAAAAATAAGACAAACGATATTGTATCCCACACGTATTATATATTTTTTCTGGTTGTATTTTTACCGTCGTTTTTTTATCCTGTTGAAATTCATTTGAATGGCGGTGGAAGTAATGGTGGTGCATGCAATAATAATAATAATATAATTCCTAAAGTGGGCTGACTGAGTAGCAGTTCCCCGTACACCAAACGACTTTTCTTTAAGCAATGCACACGTCTTTTATATTTAAATGTATTACTTCTACAACACATTTTTTTCTTTCTTTTTTCCTGAGAATCGGGAGCAGCAAAAAAAGAAGGAGATCCTGTGTATAAATTCTTTTTCTAGCTTCCTCAATCAAGTTAAAATATATTATTACAATTGTTGAAGACGTGTATAATGCCTTATTCGTCTACGACCAAGAGAGAATGTCTTGCTAGAAAAAAGAGACAATTTCTCTACTACTTTTGTACTCCTCTCCCATAATAAGGTATAATGCAATGAATTCAATGAAAGAAAAAAAGTAATAATGGGATGAGTAAAGATAACGGACAATAGTGTGTAGGCCCATGCATTTCATCCACATAATACAGACCTGGATCAAGTGAAAGTGCATTATTTTTTCTTGGGGAGGAAGAGGCTTTTATTTCAATTCATTCTACCATGTTTATTATGAAAACTATATAATATTATTATGTATAATATGGTAACAGAACACGAAAAAACCCCTTCTCTCCTTAAGATAACTTTACTATGTGCTGTAGTTGTAGTAGTGGAATGAGGAGAGAAAGTATGTATAACAGCAATAATAAAAATGGGGTGGATTTTTTTTGCCCTCAGTAGTTTCATCATGGCTATACTAACTGTGAGACGAAGAAAAAATGACAAAAATGGACCGTGTGTGTATATATGCAGAAGAAGCATGAAAGAAAGCTGGCTAACTTACTACACAGCTATATGACATTGCACTATTTTTGTATATCTCCGCACACAAACACCACTGACACCACAGCTTTCTCACAAATGAACATCTCGCATCAAAGCTAGATGTTACTTGTAACTACTACGCTTTTCTTTCATATGACTCAATAAATTACTTTCTAAATGTAATCTGTATTATTACCACTACCACCGCCACTACTACTGCCATTACTATTACACTTCACTTTTTCCTTCCTGGTTGAAAATATAGAAGGAGTTGTTTGGCTACCAGTAAAGCTAACTGACTAGCCCCTGCATACTTGCGCATCATTTTATACATAACCTTATTATGTATATTATTGCGTAAAAAATGCCACGTTCATTCATTCGTACACTCATTTCCCATTGCATTTATTTTTGTCCACGTATTATTATTATTATAACCAACTAACCAAAGTGGAGGGAAAAGAAAAAAATCTAGTTTTTTTTCAGAAAAAGAAATAACGGTAGCGGTAGTGCCATTGTATTGTTTGAAAATGCCTGTGACTCTGTGAAAAAGAAAAGCCAAAAGCTTCAGTGTTGTAAGCTTTTCAATGATCCACTGAGTAAGCCTGTATGATGAGCATGTTGTATGTGGCCCTTGACTACTTTTACTGGTACATTTTTATTTATACAGTCAAAAATGCAATGAAATGAGTACAATTTTTATATAACATGGAAGGAAAAAAAGAAGGGAGCAGGATGACACTATTTGCTTTTATCCAGGATCTCTCTTTTCTCCCAAGAAAAAGAAATTGAGCTTGTAAGTGCTTATGAAAATTGCCTTTATTTCTTTTCTCGGGCTAACAATACAGAAGTACACTACAGGCAATAAGAGTATTATAATGTAATAATATTATGTGTAGTAATGGCTATAAGACAAGACTTTCAAAAAAAAGTATTTTACTTTTCCCTCTCTTCTCTTGTCTCTCTTTCTGTCTGTCTGCCATTTGAAAGCATTAACTGTCTACTTGTTTTTACTTTTTTAGTAGTATTACCGTTAACGCTAAAAAAAGGAAATAGGCTAAGGGCAGATACAGACAGCAATAATAATAAAGCAAAACAAATAATGTACACATGCAACGTACATAGCAGGAGGAGACGCGGTGGTTGACAAAGAAAATGGCAGCAAAGAGTAAAAGTTTATGCATATCAAAAAACATAGCGTGAAAAATAGGAAAATGTTTTTGGTCTTTGTGTTTTATAACAAAATTGATCATGAAGTCGTTGCATGAGATAATCAGCAACACAAGTAGTAGTAGAAAAATAAAAAGGAAAGTAATACAAAAAAATGAAAGAAAAAGTTTACAACTCTTTTTTCTCTCTCTCGTTTGATGTTGTTTGCCGTATAAATGTGAGAATGTACATAAACCCTCACGTAACACGTAGAACAACTCAAACTGGATGTTATACTTTTTTGGTTGTGTGTGAGCGTGTGAAATATTTACCCATATGTATGAAAATATTATTATTAGATTAGATTTCATGAGTTGATAAGTGGAAAGAAATGGAGGGTGAAAAGTATAGCATAACATGATATGCATAAACGAGAAGGAAAAAAGTGTGTAATGTGTTGTGTAATAAGAAGAAAGTGCGAATATACGGGTTTGCGTCTGTGACTTGACTTGAGTGGCGGCACCGGGAGAAGAAGAGGCAGAGGGGTAAAAAAATGACATTACGTAAAAGTATACTTGTTTTTGTGTGTGCACAATAAAAGAAGAAAAATGAATTATTATTGTTATATTTATATCTTCTATATCAAAACAATACACGTTTTTATATACTTTTAGATAAACATAAAAAATATATTATTCGCTTTGGGCTCATGCTATTATGAATAAATAGATTATGATTGTTTCTTGATGTCACAATATAATAATATGCATGTGTAGAGAAGATACAGTATTTTCCACACTTTCTCAAGTAATGCAAACATCTGGTAGTTTATCAAAAATGAAAAACATATGTAGCCAATATTCATAGCAAATTGATGGAAATGAAAAAAGGTCTAGGTTTTTTTTGGGTATGATTGTTTCTATTTCTACTTTATTGACACTGTTTTGATGATGACTTCGCTTTTCTTTTGTTGAAAATGGTTTATGAGAAAATCAAGTAGATGATTGTTTGCGTCATCAAAAAAATTCAATAAGGTGTAAAGTTTAGAGAAATAACGATATGAACACGTTTCACCAAAAAACTTATTTGTGTCATTTACCCCCAATAAAATAGTATATTATCTGCATCAAAAGTTTGTGTACGATGTACAGTTCAGTGTACAGGAGATCAAAACAATCCTGAAAATTGACATGTGTGAGTAAATATGTTTGTCATCATAGAATCATCACATTTTTCTCGGAGAAACGTGTTTTGTAATTGTGATCTTTTTATGACAGTACACCGTGACCGTACTCAAATGAATAAAGAAACGGGTGAACTATCTAATGAAAAAAACTCCCCAAGAAACCAATACCGGAAAGATAGAACATGGTCATATCACAAATCAACTTACGTATACTAACTCACAAGCTATATTGTGGTATGATGGCACTGAACATCAGGCGACTTTTTGGTATTAGAATTCTTTCTAACTCTGGAGAATTGAACTTGTTCATTTTCCCTTACGCTGCAGAAACAGATCAACCGATATTAAATAAATGAAAAAGACAAACATCAATGCAATACCAAGAATGGGTAGCACAGTATCATTTGTGTTTCTGTTCTGTTCTAGTACAGTTGATTAATTCGTTAGATTTCCCATTTCAGAAGCACAAGGAAAAAACGTGAGTGCCGTAAAAAAGCCAGAAAAGGTCACATCACATTTATATAAGTACTCTGTCCTGTGTCGCAGCAGTCATCTTCATCATTCCTACAACACACTTGTACGGTCAACGGTGATGTGATGAGATGACACATTCCTAGAAAAAAATCCAGTCCAGCAAGGGGACATCACATACATAATATACAACAAAGCATAGGTGCCAGTCGGTAGTAGTAAGCTCGTGTAGTTTTGATCAGCTAGTGCCAGATGAAAAGCACAGCGGACAGACTTAGTTTTTTGATCAGAGTCCACTTCACTTTGGGAATTATTTTTGTGCGCTCACACATCCAGACATAATTTGTCACTTTTACTATTTGCCAGATGATCCATCTTTTCCACTTAAGTAATGCAATCACCGGGGATGATCATCTCTTGAGGTGGTCATCTTCTCATTGGCTGCTGTCGCGTCCATCAAATTATTGGAATTGTAGGCATCTGGGCAAACGTTACTGTTGTGTGTTAACTGTATTTTAACCATATTACTCTACGATACACGTCCTACACAGAAAAATGACGTGTGTTTCTCGGTAGAAAAAAGATTATCATGCCTTGCCAGTTTACTTTTTCCATCTGGGAGACCAACAAACATGATGACTGTGATGAGATGAGAAATGAAAATATGATGACCTGCTTTTCCTTGTAGGATTGCTATTGCTCTCCTGTCCTCTGTCCAGATATTGTGATGTACCCTACCATTTGATAAGTATAAAAATGTCTTTAGTGGGCTCTCATCACTCGTAATTTTTATTTCTGATTATAGAACTCGAGGAGGCATCAGAAGAACTGGTGATTGACGAAGAAGTCAACTCGTCAGGAGCCAATTCCTCAACCAATACAAATACTAATGCCAACAATGAAAGTACAGCCACCAGTGTGTCTTCAGAGGATCTCATGTCACCACCATCACCAATATCATCAAAACTCACCAATAGTAGGAGAAGTAGCAATAGTAGTTCCAATAGTAATAATAATCATAGTAGTCGTAATAACAATAACAACAACATTGAGACCAAGTCTTCCAACAGTAACACTCCACCAAAAAGTCTAAAAACGAACGGAATGAGCCCTTCTACCATCATCATACCGTCAACATCATCTAAAGATGAGTCCAGTAGTAGCACAACCAATTCCACAAATAACACACGCTCATCTTCATCATCATCATCGCCCACAGTCCCCAGAAGTGGCAATGCGACAACCACGACGTCTACAACTCCATCGGGTAAGACGACACGTCGAAGTAAACGGATTAAGGCTGGAGAGGAGAATCAAGCAGCACACAGACGAGCTCTTGTAGAAACCCAACAGCACAAACCCAAAGACGAAGGAGACCAAGATGATCATGTCCACTCGCCAAAGTCTGACAAGTTGACAATCGACGAAGGTAGGAATATGAAAAAATAATGAAATTGACTTTATTTTGTAGAAAATACATAAATAAAAAGCTTGCTGAACAGAGTTGCTAGTGCGGCTGCTCTTTGGACTTTTGCTTTCAACTTTTGAACATGTCGAGGTGAAATATCGAATTACACACAGATGTTTCCTTGAAATAGTATGATCTTCAAGCATCCTCACTCTATGCATATGATAACAGACTTTTACATGTTCTCCAGGAATGTTCATGATCGTTATTTTGTACGTTTGACTTGGACTATCTATCATTATTCTACTTCACCCTAACACATTTACATGCATGCTTACCCATTCATATTAGGTAACTAAAGCCCAAGTTGTGCGGTGGCGTGCATAAATTTATTATGGCATTGACGGACTTTGCCAATTTTTTTCTCAGGAAGACGAGTTTGAAAGCTCTTAAAAAATAGCCTTTTCTTTTTCAAGCGTTGACATATCTTCCTGTAAAAAAGAGGGAGTGAGAACACAAGGAAGATGCAATGGAATTTCTCATTCCGTCAAACAAGTGAAAAAGAAAAGGTATGAGAAAGATGAGAATGGCATGTGAGTAACAGCAAAAAAGAAAAGGTATGTCTGACTCAGGCTCTTGAGTTCATCTTGTTCATGGTAAAAAAATGTGTGAAGCAAGTTGAAACACTTTCTCTCGCCTTTTTACGTGCCAACTTGATGCTGCTCGTATCGAATGGTATGTTTGTACACAGGTTAACCTGAGAAAAGAAAGTGACAGGAAAGAAATCGAGGGAAATTTATTTGATTTTCTCGCTTCACCACCACCACCACACCCGCTACAGCATATACCTCTACTGTAAGTAAACTGCCTTTTTTCTACGCGCTTATTGCCTTTTAAAAGGTGGAAAAGTGAAGAAAGTGAGTAAGAAAATAGGAAGAAGAGTGAATAAAATGTTGAGTTTGAGAGAGCGTTAGAAGCAGTAGTGGATATGTTGACGTGACATGACGGAAGAAGTAAACTCCATCAACTCACCGGTCTCCCACCACCGCCACCACACCAGACTCTTTTTTCTCAACATTTTCTATTTGTGGTATAGTAATGGGCGTACGCGTGTGTCTTTTTTGTCTGAACAAGAAAATCTAATATGGAGCAGACCTTTCCAACTTGTAAGCTTTGTTTATCCAATATATCCACGTGTGTATGCACCTTGTTCGTAAATTCAATATGTAGACCGCCTTTTTACCACCGTCGTCGTTTTTCTATCTATTTCATTTCCATTCCTCTGAAAGAATGACGAACCCCATGAAACTGGTGAGATGCGAAAATTTTCCTGACATTTTGCTGGATCTTTTTTTTCTTGCAATAGCAATAAAGAACACGACAGAGAAAAGGAAAAGTTGAATGGCTCTTACCTTGTATATCTAACGTTAGTAGAAATATTAGGGGCAGAGAGAGAGAGTCTTCATAAGCAGTTTATATACCCTTCACCGGAGAAAATCCTTTTCTCATCTTAACAAAGAACATGTATACCGATCCTAAAGAGACGAGCAGCTGAGCTGAATTGGAACGGAAAACCTTTGACACGACACTAGCAATCACATATTTTCCCGGTGATAAAAGCTTATTAGGAAGATACTTGACACACTGTATATACCATACTACCTACTTACAAGGTTTATATGTTAGCTACACAGAAGAGTGGAAGAGAAGATATCTTGTTTCCATTCTTATTTCCACCTAACCCCATTCAAAACACCTTCTTTTCCACGGTTCATGGCTTTTATTGGATTTCTAAATCCAATCTCCCATGGCCTCGGTTTGAAAGAGTGTGTGATGCTGAGAGTTACAGACTTCAGAGCTTTGCGATGTGAAAGAAAGTTTTCGCAGGAATAAACGCGACAAGCAGCATATTTTTATATTCTGCCTTGGAAAAAATGGGGTCGAACAGAAATATAGAGAAAAGGTGTTGCGTCAACGAGATTTTCTCCTTTTGAGAGATGACTGAGTTGAAACTTTTTTGAACAATTTTCCCTTCCCTTTTGTTGATGTTTTTATATAAGAATTTGGGCATATCGTGTGATTTTAGGAGTAAAAGTGAAAGGTTGGAAAGTCGTATCGGAAGTGGGTGGGAAATCTACGAAGTTGGGATTTGATCGTGTTAAAATTGTGTTTCACACTTGTTTACCTTTCCCATTCTTGACTGGTTGGATGGCATGGCCATTTGGTATTTTCTCCTTTTTCCTGATGCTCAATAAAAAGAAAACAAACAAACTGTAGTGCACACATTCCTTGGATGAAATTACGGGGAAAATTGAGTCAAAACTTGGGGAAATTTTATTACCGTGATATTGCTCAAATCACACGTACATTTCTTATGTTGCGTAAGCATTGTTAAATTTACCTTATTGCTCAGGCTCAGGGAAAAAGAAGAATTCCTACATTTGCATTTACATAGCGTAAGTATTATAACAAACGAAAATTCTAAAGTTTTCACTAACATTCTATCAATTTGGCAACTCATTTTTCTCACGTCACCCAACTATTCATTCTAGCAAAGTGTGCACACAGGCAAAAAAATGTGAAGAATGCATGGCACACACACTATTCCTACTACGAAGATCTTGAGAACAGATGGCATACACGTTGATGGTGATGATGATTTTGTAGCTGATTATTGAATTTACGTGTTTTCATCCTGTTTACAAGTATTCCATTCTAACGGTAAATACAGAGTAATATGCATATATAGAAGGAGTGATGTGAGAAGACGTGTACAAATTCTAAAAGGATTCGCTGAACCGTGTGCTAATAAAGGGGACATTTTCTTTTGCTATTGTCTTAAATTATCAAGTACCTTTATCAACCAAGGCGGAACGAATAAGAATGAAATGTTGTCATGTGGTATGGCATGGTATAGTCAGTGAACCTTACTTGATACGAAGTAGATTATGCTCCATGAGGCAAATACAAGGGAGTCCTTAATAGAATTCCTCATTCTCTCTTTCACTGATTGCCTTTCTTCATCAGTCTTTTTCTTCTAGACTTTGTTTCATTTCAGGAGAAGTAAAAAAACAAGAGATTCTTCCTTGATTTTTAATTGTAATTGGTACGACGACGTCATACACGTTTAATTTTTCTTCTTTTTCTCTCTTTTTACTATTTTCCCTGTTATTTTTCTAGATTGGGCTTAGTGTAGTGGAAAAACAGGGGAAACGAAAGAAAAAAAGAGGAAATGAAGTTGATGATGAAAAGCTCTTCAAATTACAAACCTGACGGGATAGTTGACTGTTCATAACAAACTAGTGTAACTGGAAGAGAAAGAGAGTGCCACTTATACTGATTCTTGCTCTTTTAAGGAAAAAAGGGAACCTGAGAGGTTACAATATATGCATACACCATACTTGATTTTCAGATGATGAGTGTAAATGAATCGTTCATCATACTGCTCGTGAGATATACTGTTAGTAATCATTTGAGCGTGTGTTTCTCTGAAAAAAGAAAAGAAACCTTATCCGAGACAGCATAGAGGAGTAAAAGCAAAACTATTAATTTGGATCGTGAAGAGGAAGGAAAAAACGTTAATTTTTTTTCTCCGTGGTAGAATTATAATCATATAAAATGTTTCATTGAGTGTGTCAAGTCAGTTGATAGTTATCATTTTGTGCTCTTTAACTAGCTATTATTTTCTCCTATATTGTTTTTCTACATTCTAGTAATATTTTACGTGAAACGTAAAGAAAAATGTAGAATAAGGAATAATGATGAGGAGGAGAAAAAAGGGAGCTCATAGCAAACGAATGAACGTGAAGTAATCATGCATGCACAAATACAGATGGATAATACGGAACGAATGACAAGAAACACGACAAAAAATATTTGGGTAGTGTAGCTGTAGCCCACCAAGTGCAAAGTTTTTCAGGGAGTAGAAGAAACAGCCATGATGGTAAAATAGAGAAATACATATATTTGTGTTGACTGAATGACTACTTTGCCGAGAGTGACTAATTTAGCCTCGTTTGTTTCTTTCATTTCCTGAGTTTCACATTTTTCTCCTGTTTTTTTTTTCTCTTTTCTTACTTTGTTTTTTTTCTTGGTGGAAATAAGTATAAGGGTTTATAATAGGGATAATAATATGCATAAAAAAGTATAAAAAGAAAAATGGGGAATGGAAAAAAAGCTGTTATGTTGATGACGATGATGGTAGTGCGGTGGATTTATTTAAGTAGGAAGCAAAGTATACAGAAGACACAAAAGTGAAAAGGCAAATTATACATGCATGCCAGTGCCAAAGAGACCTGCTTGTTTGCTTACTACGTCGCATCTCCTCCTCTCGCCTTTTTTCCGTGTTTCTCTCACTTCTCTTGTCTATGACTAATTTTTTAATCAGGAACCTATTTTTTCCTGGCATGAATCCTATAATAGGATTTAATTAAAAGCATCCTCGTCGTTCTCAGTCCTCATCATCATCAGTCTTTTCTCTTTTGCTGTCTTTTCTAGTTAAAAAATAGGAAGAGTAAGCGTGAGTTTTGTGTTGGTGGCGTGTCATCCTTTTATTTTTACATGAAAAGAATGAAGAGGAGGGAGAAAGAATCCGTATTCTAGGAAAGTATGCATTAAAAAAGTAGAGAAAAGAAAAATTAAGCGCGCGATAGAAAAAAACTATCATCATAATTAATTTGCCAACCTTTCATCATCGTCAAAAGCAAAACAAAAAAATCTTGACGCATTTTGTTGGCACTACTTTGATAAAGCCGACATACATATTACGGAAAAGTAAGCAAAAATAGTGCACGGGTACTCTGAGACAAATTACCGCTTACGCTTTAGTTGACAAATAAAATCACTTTATGTAAAGTGCATAGTCGTATATCTAACAATGTATTTTGGTGGAATCTGTCAATTAATATGTGAAAACCAAACACATTCATCATATTACCATAAAATGGTTTTTGGTTACCGCACACATATGAGCTAAGCTAACCTCCTTGGTTTACTTTTTAACTTTTGTTTTTGAGATGATATCCCCTAAAACGTCTTGAACTTTAATTTCCGCTAATGACACTAGCACCACAATTACTTTTATTTTCTGATTGCTTTTCCTTGTTTTCTACGAAATTCCTCCTTTTCCTCATTCTCGGACTGATTAAGAAAAAGTGAGGAGAAAGAGAAACTCTTGATTGAATTAAACTTATGCATGCACGGATGGCGGCTTTTGTTAATATGTGTGGGTATTTGTATGTATGTATCCTTTTGTATAAATTGTACACAAGTTTTGGTATCTAGAAAGACCAAAAATCAAGACCAGGAAACTTTTTGTATTTAATATTGTGTATCGTCAATTAAGTTCGCTAACGTGGCATTTTATTATACTCTCCTCCACCAAACCAACTAAATAGTTTCTTTTCATGGAAAAGAAAGTAGTAAAAGAACTTAAGGTTTTTAGCAGAAGAATAAATATATATCTGACTCCTTGAATACCACTTTTGTGGGCACTAGGGACCACCCAAAGATCAAATCGTTCATTCTTCCTACGTTTTAGTTCCTCTTGGTCTATTCTTTCTAAATGGAAAGAAAGAAAATCTTTGTTTTAGAATAGTTGAAAGAATATTAAGAAGAACTCTCGATGAGGAGTTGAGTTTTCTCTCTTTTCTCTTTGGTCGCTTAATTTACTTTGGAATCTTGACTTGACACATGTATCAAAAGCCGCTATTGCTACCACCGCGCACTATCTTTATCATCCTGGCCATCACACATCTACAACCACTACCTACACACTATTTTCCATTTATATAAAGCGGCCTTTAAAAACCATCTTGTCATTAAACATACATTCCATACACGCAGCTCACACAGAGAAACGCGACAACGGTAGTTCATTCCGATCTCTATTTCAACAGTGCGTGCTTCAATCTATTCCCTTTCTTTTTGTTGAAGAATTAAAGAAATCTAAAAGGAATAAAATAATATCGCATACAATTTTCCTCCACTCACCACCACAAAAATAGTATAACGAAGAAGATCAAGAAGTAGAGAGAAAGAAGTAACAGTTTATCCAAGACAGATGTTTCTTAAGCAAGTGAAGAGAGAGAAAAGAGCAACATCATCGCATCTTCTTCCCTGAAAGCAATCCACCGACCGACCGACCGCCGATTACTTTGTATTCTGAACTTGAAGGAATCGAGAGAATCTTTTTAGTTTTCGAGAGATTTTTGTTGGGTTTCTTGTGCGAGCGAGTATATCGTATTTTGCAAAGAGAATGGTATAACACATCTGCTTCACTAAGTAAATGTGATCATGATGATGTTGATGAACATGTAACCCCATAAGTTTAAGTTGGATAGCTATGTGGATGTGATGTTGCACTTTTGATATTTTCTTTTTCTCGTTGTTTCAAAAGAGTTCTTTTTAATTCAGCACTGAGCAGAATGTTACTCCCTAGCCATCTTCCTTCTGTCCTGTGGTGGCCATAGTTTTACAAAATAGAATGTCATAAAACCATGTGGGACACTTTATATGCTCTTTGGATCGTCTTACTCCATGTTGTGATGTGATCACCATCATCATCCTGATTATTCAATGAAAAGACATTGGAACAACAATTCGGTTATATTTAATTAGAAAAGCTTTAAAAAGTTGTGCTCTCTTGTGAGAGAGAGAAGCAAATGGAGTTGAACTCATCTGCTGCCTTTACTTTTTTACTTTCTGAAGATGGCAAATGGCCATGCAGTCACAATGGTAGAAGGCTTGTTCATTCTTTAGATACATCGCAACACATTGTAAACGTTCAAAGAAAAAATGTTAAAAATTACTTGAAAACGTATAGTTGAGGTATATGGTACCTATATGTTTTTGTGTTTGGTTAAATTATTATTTACATTCAAATGTACGCAAAAAATGCCACGAGTTTTGGCTCAAATCAAAATATTATTTCACGGTGCGTTTTAAGTTAATTTTACGCCAGATAATCAATATTGTACTATAATGTATTTCATTCAAACTTCAGACTATTGGAGGTTTTCATCTTCGCATAATATATAGTATCGAAATTAGAGTATGATATAGGAACTCTGCCCTTAATTTGCAACCTTATAAATAAATGTTAAAGTTTTTCGTTAAAAATTTCTGATTCACAATTTTAAAATATGGGGTTACATGGTAAAAACCACTTTCAGACATGTTATAAGAATGTAAGGCTAGAAATAAGTTACTGTATTGCTTAAAATAAGAATCCAATAAAAACCAGCAAGCACAGCATTATCTGGCTTGGAAATGAAAAAGAAAGAGCTACTATAAATATAGGTAAAGCGACACATGAGAAACATTATTGACAGGGGAAATTGATCAGAATGAGGAAGACAAGGAAATATTTATTTTCCTTCCCTCCTTTCTTCTCTTTTGTCATGTATACCACCACCACCCGCACCAGGAGAGACAGAGTAGCGCTAAGAGGGAGAAAGTGAAGTCAAAGAAAGCCGAAAATAATGGTGTGTGGCTTTCCAGTAATTCCTTACACAATTGTTGTGAAATCATTTTTAATTTTTCATTCTGGGACCACAAAGACACATCATGTATTCTTTTTTGGAGTCGAGTGTGTGGAAGTGAAATGGGAGAAAGGGAGTATTTTTTCGTGTCGTTTCCACATACACACCTCTCTCTTCTTTTCCACATCTTTACATCAACCACACAAGCAGTATAACGCACAGCACAGGAATCATCCAGGGATTACTGTCGCATTATTGCGCTCTCGTTTCCAATAGAAAACCTGACGTGTTCCAATATCTATATATCATGCATGTTATGGGATATCTTCTTTTGCTTTTATCACTAAAAAATAAACAACAATACAAAAGATTCTTTTTACTTTCTTGCTTTTGAAAAGTGGGATGGATGGATTGTATATGTAGCTGTTATTAAAATGTTAGCCAATACTTCTTTCTTCGGTGTGCTGCGGTTATAATGCAAGCATGAGATACTGAACTATGGAATGTTAAGCAGCATAACAGGAGTACAATAGATTGTTTATGATTTCTATATTCATTCATACGTAAATGAATGTATTTTATATGTGTATGTTTTATGTACAGGACAACCCTCTCTGCTACCGCTTCGGCTCTTTTATTCATTCATCCTGAATTTGGATATATTTTACGCACGATTTCCTTCCAATTTATGCATCCAACAGCGTGCATGTGTCATTTCCAGTAAAAAGAAGACCACCATCACGCATTATACTTGGCCTGGGAATGAATTTTACTCGGAAACTTTTCATTATTATGATTTTCAAAAATAATAATTTCAGGGAATACTTTTCTACGTTTACTATATATACTTATGTTAAGAAGGTACAATTATACACATAGTAATGAGCACTCTGTATTCCGCTGTGCTATAAAAAGGAAAAATCGGAAGTTCGTGAAGGATCTTCATCCTCGTCGGCGGTGTATGAAATATATATTGATTGCGGACGGATGTGCATACTTCCGAAAGCCATCATACGCCAGTGTCACTACCACCGAGAGCATAACAAAATGTTATAATGACACTTTTTACGTTTTATATATGTTGCTGCTATTTTATAAGGATAATATTCAGTATGACAAAGTCACTCTTTCACTCTCAGTTTATTTTTTCCACGATTTTCTCTTTTCATCCCATCCAGTTCAGCGCACATTGCACTTGCGGCCTGTTACTTCATTTTGCGTCCTGCGTCCGATGCACGCTATAAAAGCTGTATCAATTTAATACAAAAAAATGAGATGAAGTCAACAACAAAACCGGTGATGGTGATGACGACGGTGTGTTATAATAATAAAATGTACAGTCATTCATTTATTATATTTGCATCATATGTCATTTCCCTTTTTCATTTTCTACGACGAAAAGTGAGCAGTCAGCTAAAAATTAAAATAAATCAAAACATGCATCATCATCATTATTTTTCTTACTTGGCTCAAATAAAGCCAGAAAACAAAATGGTATAGATGAAGGTGATTTGATCGGTATAGTAGGTCATTTTCCTTTTCCATAATGAAATGGCTCACTGTAAACAAGATATTAATGAAAACACACAATAATGTAATCAATGTTACCCTTGTGCTTTCGTCTTTGATAAAATGAAAACAAGTTTGCTTATGTTTGCTTTTAAAATATCCATTCATTTTTCATTAATCGATTTCGCTTTGTTATTGAATGCAAGCTATTTGGTTTTTAGTTGACTTTGACTTTACTGCTTTCAATCACTAACAGAAAGAAAATGTGTAATGTAATAAATAAAATACAGTTTTTTTGTCTAAACAACTGGACCATTACACATTACATGAAGTGCACAAGGGAGAGATTCTGATTTGATTTTATATAAAAAATAATTTTTAATATGTTGCTGTATATGATATGTATGTATAATGATGATACAACATTTGTTTTGCTGGATATGTGCTCGTGGTGGGGCCATCATATATAGTGATATGATGAGGATGATAATGAAGAGAATGGATTGAATTTGATTTTTTCGTTTACTATACAGCCAACAAAAACAGCACTTGTTATGTTGTAATATCATTTCATATTCTTGTGGGTTAAACAGTATTCAAAGAGTATGTAGAGAAGTTAACAGCAGCAGAAGTATACTGGTCGGTCGGTGTGATGTGGTTGGTGATTGCAATGTGGGGATAAAGTTAACTTGATACGGACAGCCAGACCGAACCGACGACGGGAGGATTTTCTCCCTGAAAATTACTTACGCATAACGCATAATATTACAACTAACACGTTCAGCTCATCCGTGATATAATCACGGCATAAAATACATTATATCATCAGCGAGTAAAAACTAGTCACACGGTTCAATTAGATTTCATACAAAGTTAAGTATTCCAAAAGATTAGTTCTTTTTACTTTTCTGTGATGCATGCATAAAACTCGTTTACTACCCACCGACGGTAGCTCTGAGAAATCTCCTGCTGTTTTTGTTGTCTTTGTCATTTAATCTGAAAAACTGCTGGCCTCTACTTCTGCTTTTACGTATATGTCTATCTGATCGTCGTCTAAAAACTGACTCCTTCAGTCTTCATCCTTGTCCTCTATCATTTTATTCGTAATCCCCCCCATTTTCGCTAATGAGAAGTGTGACCGGTTTTAGAATTTGGCTTTTGATTACAATCTAAATGGTAGGATTTTAAAACGGTATAAATTCACATTGCACGGGTTGGATTTTACATTTTATTCATAAAATTGACGATACGGTAATCTGCATATATGGCGTATCATATCATGACAGAATCAAAGAAGATTTTAAAGAAAAAAATATATATTTCCCTCATGTGCAAGATAAACTAAAGGTTGGCATGTGCCGATGATTACACGATGATTTGTGCGGTTCAAACTTTTAAAACGTTTCGGTGACTATATAAGTAATCATACCGTGCAGTTGCAGTCATTTATGTGTGGATATAATATAACCACTATTGTTGTAGTCAAAGAAAACTACATAAATTGGCTTTTTACAGGAAAAACGCAGAAAAAAGTGTTTTGTTCGAAAAGTATATAAGTTGGTTGTCTCTGACTGCATAGTTGATATTATTGTTCATCATGCTATCATTTTGTACGACAATGGACCTAGATAGATTATTAGTTTCAAAAAGGCAATAGTAAGCTATACACACTTTTGGGCTCTCTTTTTGGATGTAATAATAGCGTCTGTGTGAGATGATGTAACACTCCGTCAAAATCCCCCGTCTCCTCCTTTTTAATCCTATTTATCTCACTCAAACTTATTGCACCGGAATATGGGCTTACCATTCGTCAAATTCAGTGGAACTCATCATTAATCAAGTGATTGTAATCATCAAGAGCAGGAGAAAGAAGCACAGGGGAAAAGCCGAACCGAACCTTCGATGACTCCGCTTCTGATGCGGTACCATATTTCCTTTCTAGAATGCCAAACAGCCATGAATGATATGCCTGAATGGATTTGAAAACAGACAGCACCGCCGTTCCTGTAATATCTTTTTCTTGGCCTTGCAAATATATATACTGCACGAAGAGGTTATATAAGCACGGGGAAATGGTTTTAAAAGAAACTTTCTGAACTATTGAGACCTTCACTCAATAAAGGTGACGGTAATGGCTTTGCTTCTTTCCCTTTGTCTACTTTTTATTTAGCCATTTATAATATACTTAAAGTTTTTATCTAATCTGCTCCTTCATACACCTTTTCAAACCTCATTTTATTGTCTGTTGGATGATTGTTGCTCGTCATCAGCTACTTCAATAAAGTTTGGTTGGTGGTGTAGTGGTTTAGAGCGTAAATTAGATATTCTCTTTTGTACATTGTCAGTCGACAATGAATAGATTTATTATTCATCTCATTTTGTCGTGTCTCTTCCTGTGTGACGGCGAAGTATTAGGTTCCCAGATGATACAATATAACAAATGCTCTTATAAAACTCATACGTCTACCTATTATGAATCTCATTTTACAAAAGTGCACTTCTGCACACTTGCTAATCCCAATTTAATTATTTTTATGGTGTGCTTAGTTCATTGCACGCTATAAGAACACGTTTATTCAATATATTTAATTTATAATTAAAAGAAATAATCAGTAGGCCATTTTAGGTTGCTGCACATCATTGCATACAAATGGTATTGGGTATTGCATATTCTAATGATGTTTCCACAAATGTATATAAGACATACATATCACATATGTAAATTTATATATACTTGTTAAAAATGCATGTAAAAAGAAGTTGTGATGTCCAGTTTTTCATATCATGCATACGCATATGATATAAACTATAAATGCATTCTAGTACTAAAACGTTTTTCGGGGACATTATAATAATCCAGGGAAGCTGAAATCTAGATAAGTATACGACAGAGACCACCTTCTTTCCTTTTCACGTAATGTCTCTTCTCTTTATTTCTGTCCTCCAGAAGGTAAAATAATTTATGTCCTTGCGCTGCGTGCGTGTGTGCACTGCAACAATTCAACTCGTCTTCGTAATGTAATGCACCATACATATATCTGGAACAAATGGCCATTGGGGAAGCCAAGACAGAATGTGTTTTTTCTCCTGAAGATAAATGGAATTGTAACAGATTGCTCAGGTAGAGCTTTGGACACGAAAATGACTATCATTTTTCTCCATCTAAACAAGAGTTTGTCTTCTCTCAACATCTCTTTGCTCTTCCTTTTTTTCCTTCTTGTTATTCTCACAGGAGGAGTCAGCCGAAAAACAAAACGTAAAAGGACATTCAAAATAAAAAAGTGACTGCGGAGATTTTGACGCTTTTACAGTTCTTCTTTTCTTACTACCTTTACCTACATATATTAAAGTGTAGAATATATATCACCACACGCCTACTTTTTTCCTTCACTTGTTTTGGTGATGGATGAAATGAAGACGAAGAAAGAATGGGATGAACTGCAGAGCTAGTCTCTTTCTCTGCGTTCACATGTTCACTTTCCCCCTTTTTCCATTATCCGGCTATCAGCCGATGAAAGTATTGTTGAATGAAAAGGTAAGGGAAGTAGACAAGTCAGGAGAAAGTCAAGTCAAGTCCAGTTTACTTGGGAAGATGGAACTTGTCCATTCTTTCTCGTTTTTCCTTGTTTTTTTCCTCTCACGTGGGACATTTTAGTTGGATTGGCGAAATGAGAACATATTGCTTGGAATAGTAAAGAATGTGGATGGATGGCTTCTGTCTTCTTTCCCAATTGCCGTGTTTTACTGGTGGGACCACCGGTAAGCAAACTGGACGGTGGCGTTGGAAGTAGAAAGAAAACAGAAAGCACTTTCTTTTTTACTCACTGTCGCGTCTTTTTTCCTGTTTTTCTCTAATTTTTAGAAAGGAAAGAGAATGTGTTTGTTTTCTTTCTTTATTCATCATATAAACCTTATAAAAACCTTTTACTAAGCATGTATGGCAGGATATTTTTTCTTCTTCGAGGATGTGGATAGAGTTAGAAGTAGTAAATTGGCTTGATTATGTTGTAGATTCTTCCTGAGCTTCCTGAGAAAGGAATTTCTTGATGGCTCATTCATCCCTTTTCCTATTTGGCTAAACTGGATATATCAGTCCACACATTGCGCCTTGTCGCATAGCCGTGTTGTCGTCGGGATACGTTAGCTTTTAAATCGTTTTGATTCTCTTTATTTTGCCGATTTGACAAAATAATTGCCTATTTATCCTTCGCTTTGGTGGCTATTGTTCTTCAGGGACAAGTATGCCATTCTTTCAGGAAATCAACAAGGGATACAGGTTTTACTTTACACACACGCAGTGAAAAAGCACGTAGAATAATAATAGTATCATATGGACTTCTTGTTTTTGGTTGGCCGGAACTACTAAATACATCTTGAAATAAAATGAATGGACAGGCGAACATATTACTTTTTCCCTTCTCGCTTTCCGTGTTCTTTTTACCTTTTTGCAGGAGACTCCATATATAACTTCATGTGTCTCCACACACACCTTGGAACAGACTGTTATACGGTAACAAAATGTCTTTTTCTTGCAATGGTCGTAGTCATGTTTCGAGACACATGTTTTACCAGATTACTTCTGCTTTTATTCTTCTCTCTTTCTTTTCTCTGCCTTTTCATGTGTAGATATCTCTGTAGTTTTGCTAAATGTTCCGGTCTACGAGAATCACCGGACAACCGGTGATAAAATGCTTGCTGATCTTTATCCTTATTTCCTTTTCTTTGGGACAATAAACGACGAATTCGTAAGCGAAATTCCTTTGCTTTATCCATCTTTTCTAATGTTCTTATTCCCCGTGTCCGACGTGAGTACGTGAGTGTGAGCAAACAAGAGAAAGTATCAAAACACGATATACCTTTACATTCTTCTTATTCGTCCGGTTACACTAAACGAAAACGACATAATTCTCATGGATTTGTTTTCTGACTGTTAGACTCTCAAGGATATAGGTTTTGGTTGGCCACTGCTTCCCGTTTTCACATAATATAACTTGGTACCTAGTACAGTTTTAGATGGAGGATTGCAATACCTTTTATTATTGGGTGGCCATTTGTTAGCTGTCAAGACGGAGACAGGTTGGCTTCCATTAAGCACCTCAATAATCTCCGGAATGGCCTGGCATGCAATGTTTATTATGGCTCAAACGATATAATGACCACTATCCTTTACCTACGCAGTCAACAGGAACAAATACACAAAAAAATCTCATTGTTAATTATATCCCTATCTTTCTACTTCTCTAATACACTTTGTGTCAACTTGGTATAGACACATACAATCATCTAAAAAAACCTTTTAAATTAAGAAAAATCGCAATAAGCAGTTAACATTACAATATTGTCATTTTTTATTACAACCTTTGCCATAAAAATGAAATTAGTCTGGAGTACATCAGCATATAATTACACGCTATCGATTTAATTAAGCATTGTACATAACGAACCATCAACATTAAAAATGTTTTAAAACCCATCACAGTTTTTAAAAACGCAATAAGCTTTTCCCATGAAACCCATCTTTTTCTTTCTTTTAATTAAGATTGTACTACTCATCAAGAGATTTTTTTTATTTTAGGATTATTCCAGGAAAAAAAACTGTTGAATTTTACCTCCCCCTGTGGAGCTATTACTATTACAATCATAATCATTTTAACAACTTGAGCTCAGCAAGAAACTATATGTAGTGGCAATAATCATTATAAAAAATAAACTACACTTCTTGTCTTTATTTTTTCCACAACGGAAGCAGTAGTGGTGTAATAATAATAATCACAGCAGTAACCTTTATCATTGTCATATAAAAATGGTAATACATAGTTTTAAAGTAGCTGGAGAAAATCAAACCCTTTTCTGCTTCACACAATGTTTTAAAAGAGGCTCTCTTCGATCAAAGCGGTAGCAATGACATTAAACGACGTGGCCATTTAATCTTTACATGCAGACAATTCTGTGTCATTTAATAGCTTGTTAGGACTCAACACAATGACAACACTTCAAACAATGTTAAATGCCGTTATTGTGTACTTACGCTATGGGCTTTTCAAGTTATCTTCTGTGGATCACACAAGACGGTCGTTGTCTTGTCGGTAGTCCAAGAAGAAATTAAGGATGCAGGAATATGTAAAGAGCTTCTTCCCCTGTCATCGCTTTATATTTTCCCATTGTCATCCTCATTTTCTTTTTAGTCATATATTCATCCTCATCAGATTTGATGGCATCGTGAACTCAACCACGAGTATCGCCACTTTGTGGTATAATGTTGGGCTATAATACTGTGGTATGCAAAGTTACAATGATCAGTGCATAGAAATCTCATATCCACAATATCGAGGTTATGCAACGTTGTCTCGACATTGTCATCACACCAACCCAAGTCAGAGCATTTACAGCAATCATATTATTATTTCTAAGAGAATAACCATCCTGATGTCATTGTCGTGTCGTGTTGTTTGCATATAATCATAAAAGGTGAAGTATAATACTGCCGAGGTGGTGGTTGTCTTGTGAAAATGGTGGAACAAATGGTAATATATTCAGCAGCTCAGTGAAGAGTCATGTCCATGCATTTTATGCACGTAAAACACTGCATCTCTCTGCTTGACACTTTGCGACTTATAAAAAGTTTATATTTTCTTCTCAGGATGGCTTTGTTGATGATCATAATAACTGTTGGTAATTTACTCTCATACAAAATTCAAATATTATTACACTTCCACTATAGAACAATAAACACCAGCATGTATATGTATCGTATATGGATGCAATATGCAATTTCTCTGCAGTACTCAAGGCAAAATTGCTTTTTAGAACTGCAGTTCATCCTTCGCTTCAGCCACTACTTACAAAACACGTGATGGTTTAGTTTTCATAGTTGTAAAAGTGATCCAATTTTATGGCCAGTTAATACAGGATGAATGAAAATGAGCTGAAGAGCAATTGAGAGAGAATAGGAAAAAAAGAGAACAAGGAGCAATAAAGGTCCAAGAAAACGAGTTGTATGTATGTTGTACACATAGTATACACACACTAGTTGTGTATACTGTACTACCACCGAATATTCAGAGAGGCAGAAGAAAGGGAAGGACCTTTGATTATGGTTGCCGTTCTCCAACCAGTTTTCTACTATGAATTACTATGCATTCTCTGTTTCAAGTGTGATCCTCATTTGCCTGATTTCTTTACAAGTCATCAAGTCTCCCAGAAAAATAGGGCATTTTTAGGGTTTGACTCTATATTGTATGTTCCCTCACCATCCGTGTATTTTGTATTGTCCTTTCGGTCGCAGGACACCTTCAGAAGCAGAGCATAAACACCTCAAGGATGTATCTCATCTAAACCACTACTTCAAAATTGACTCATTTATTTTACGGTTATCTCAATATACATGTAATTTGCATGTTTTCTCCTTAGTTCATAATCAAAATGGTTTTGGGATGATAATGAACCTAAGAGATTACTTGGACGAAGCAACTGGGGAATTTAGACTGCAATATAAAAACATATCGCGTTATGGTAAAAATAGAAAAATGTGAAAATTCGAGCCAAGAAAATGCAATTTTCCTATGACCTTTTGCTATACATGCTTGTAACAATACCACCACTCTTTTGTTCCGAATAACCCAACTAGAAGATTTTTTTAATGAATACAATTTTTCAATATGAATATGAATTCATCAGCGTATGCATATTATTTTTATATACACAAGCAAAAGTAAATACCCCATTCATCATGTACGTAGCAGCAGGGAAAATTTGGCTGGTCGATGTGGTGTGGGTTTACTTTTACTGCACGAGTAACTTTCTTTCTAACCGAAAAAATAAGTAAAAACCATCATATCATCTTTGTTACATATTCATAATAATAACATTACGGAGTCAAAAGTAATAGGGCGACTTGCATGCATTTTTTAAATGCTGTCTTATTGGCTTCACAACCCTGGCTCTGCTTCATGGCTGCATACAAAACAAAAAAACATCATAATAAGTAATGTATTTTTTAAATTTTTTACTTTGTAAACTTTGTAAAACAAAATGTGATGATGATTATTCATTTTGGGGTTGTGTAGTCGTGTACCGTTGTTCGGGTATGAATAAAAATTTGTATACACATGTAACTACTTTGTACTTAAATAAAAAAGTTAAATTATTAAGCTGATATGCATAATAGTGGGAATGGGAAAATTGTCAGAGCAGAAGAGAGAAAAAAAAAGAACGAGTAAGGTCCGGGCTACAAGTTTAAATGAAGATGAGCAAAGAGTAGAGGAAT
This sequence comes from Entomobrya multifasciata, assembly GCA_034693345.1. Lineage (NCBI taxonomy): Eukaryota > Metazoa > Arthropoda > Collembola > Entomobryomorpha > Entomobryidae > Entomobrya > Entomobrya multifasciata. Next base: position 247 of record JAQFXM010001143.1, on the reverse strand, counting down.
AATGGTGATAATAATACACAAACAAAAAAGAGTGTATAAGCTGTAGTGTTTCATGAGTTTAAAAAAATATAAAAATTTGGGGTACTTTTTATATTTTCATGATTTTTTTACTGGGAGCATATAAGAAAAGAGTGGATAGAAGGGGGAAAATCATAAGTAATTTTTTTGTCGGATGCAAATGAGATGAAATGGAGAGGGCAAGAAAGAAAAGTAGCAGGGAAATTGTGATGATATGAGGGCCATGATG
>JAQFXM010001142.1:0-35822 GCA_034693345.1 Entomobrya multifasciata | reverse complement strand
TTTAAGATTACTTGTACTAAAATACAACCTGTAATGTTCACGTGTAACCTCATTTTAACCTTAAGTTCAATACCTTTGTATCTAAATGTTAATTCAATGACCCTCGATGCAAGACAGAGAAAATGCGTCAATTCTTCTTGCATCGACTCTTGTAAAAAATACTATAACTTATGTCTCATGTCAATTCTACAATCACTCCTAAAAAGCAATTCATTGGGCAAACATGCTCATCTTTTCTTTTCCTTCAAGGAACAAAATAAAGCTAACGTTCCTTTTTTATTAGAGACTAAAACTCAATTCTTTTTGTACTTTTATTTCTGCTAATCACATTCATTTTAAGTTTCCTTAGGAGTCGGAAACATTCATTTTTTAAATATAACTTAATTGCTAATCACATGCATTTTAAGTAGCCATTTTAATTTCATGACTAACTAACTGCTCATTTAACTTCAGGCATTTATTCCATCCTCAGAATTCACGCCCGACTACCCACACGAAGGAACAAGTAGCATACTTGATTCTTGTCCCTTCAAACTTATCATGTTATGTTGCACTTTACTTTTCGAAAAGGTAAAAAAGCTGCATTACCTTTCATTTCAAAATAAGCAAGAAAAAACATACATTCAAGTGTACTTTGATATTTATCACATGAAAATATATTGTCTTCATCTTCATCATCACGCTGTGATTTTTCATATATTTTTAATTAAATATACACAGCAGTGAAGTATATAATGTATGAATGCAGATTTTTTTTTGAAAAATTTTCTCTCAAAAAAGCTTTTAAAAAATTGTATGAGTATCACATTTACCAAAATTAGAATTCAGTAGGCATAATTTTTCGTGTGCGATGCTAAATCTTCAATAGATTTCATATTTGATATTGATGAGTTTTCAATGTTATTCGTAATGCAGACATTTTTTTTTGAAAATTATTATTTTATGCTTTCCTCCCACACACATCTTCAGCTTATAATTCAATTCGCATAGTGCAGAAGATAGACAATCAATGTAGCTTATCATTTACCGGTTACGATATGCTTGCATGAACGTTCTTACTTATCTTTCTCTTTTGACAGAATTGGTTTTACAAAAAATTGTATGTTTCAAATTCAATATTGAAATGAAGTGCTATTGAATAATTCACTGTTTTATACTAGCAACTTTTACAACTTTTCCATTTTAAATATTACATATGAAAGATGCAAAACGTACAGCAGCGATGAAAGGTAAAGATAAAAGATGCTACTAACCAACAATTAAAATTTGTTGTGATTGTGATGCTTTGTAATATAAAGAACCGCTTTATCCTAATTAATGCCATCGGCTAACTTTTTGACCATAAAAACCGATTCGATTACATGTTATTATGCTATGCACAGATTTTTTATGTTTTCACTATTGTGTATAAACTTTAGTTATTAACTTTAGTACGGCAAACTAACTAAAAAAATAAGAAACTACCAATCTATCGACACTATTATGCAAATCAACTTAAGAAGTCGTGAAGGAAAGCTAGTAATTATTTTTACACTATAAAATAACTTTATTTCACTATGTTGCTTAATAGTACAAAATTTAATTTACACTAACACTTTTCATAATTAGATAAATTTAAATATTCATAATATGTAGAAAAAAATAAATCTTTGTAATAAACTAATGTAATTAATAGTTATTAACTGCTAGATGCTGATCAGTATTAGATTCTAATAGATCACTGACATCATAATTAGCTTTTTTATTGTAAACTACAAAAATTGCGTCCAGAATAGTAATTTTCAAAAGCGTTGTCAAATTCTTCATCTCCACCTCCTTCATAATCAGATTCTTGATGTGGTGCACCATCTTCTTGAGAGTATGTGGGAAACATGTCGTCAAAAACCCGCTGCACTTGTTGCACACGTTGAAAAGCACCACGATTTTGTTCTGGTTCTGGTGTCCTTTCAAACACAGATTGATCCGATGGTGGAGAAGATGAAGATGGGGAAGGATAATAGTTTTCGGGGGGATAAACATTGTAGCTAGGCACGAAAGCTGGATGCCCTTCTACTTGATTTTCCCGAAGTTGGTACTGTTGATGCGGTGGTGTACCCAAGAAACTGGATTGGAGACCTGGCTGGAAGTCTTCGTAAGCAGGTGGTGGCGTGGCGAAAGAACTGGATGACGATGCTGGGGATGGACTCCGTTGTAAAGCAGCAGCACCGACATTCGTTGGGATACATTCCGATGATTGAGGTGGTTGTTCACCGGAAAGAGGGGCAGTAGTTCCGTAACGGTAGGAGGGTAGATAGCGCTGGCGGCGTCTCGGCTGTCTGGTTAATAAAATTTAAAATGTTTCAGTTAATATGTCATGTTTTTACAAGATAGTAAAAATAACGGTTTCTCGAGAGTTTTGAAAATTTATAGTTTTCTTAATAAACTTACCTTTCATAAGCTTTGTGGACAGGTTGAATAAAGAAGCCTGGTGCAATGGGGCCCGTCTCTGCGTGCATTGGATTATCAAACAAATCAAACTCGTTGATTCCACATCCTGGCGTTTTACGGCGCTCTTCAATTGGAACCTGCTGTCTCTTCACTAACTCAAACCGACTGGGTACTCCATCATCTTCCTCGTCTAAATCTTCTGCGGGTCGTCCGTACAAATGGGGTGGTCTGCTGGAAGGACTGCCACGCAGTTGCTCTATGCTTGCGTCAAAATAATCTCTATTTGACCATGAATCGTCCTCACCCCCGGAGGATGGTACTTCTGAAACCTCGCTTCCTGACAAATTTGGCCTAAAATAGGTCGCCATTTTGAAGTTCGTTGGTCTGAGAAAGTTTGAAAACTACCACTGCAAGATCACCTTCAGGATGGACGAGAATTTCTCGAATGAAGTCGGTTTTCTTCTTTGTCGTGCGTATTTATTTTTCCATCATTATTTTCCTCCAAGTTGCATTTCATTTCCAAAAGTTATGAGAGTACAAGTTGCAACTCAATGTACGCATTCTTATCAATTTTATGCATTGCACAGTCATGGAGGAAACTGCTCGCAAAGAAATGGAAGTACACGATGTACATAGATGAACTGATAAGAGATAAGGGCAACCTATGCTACCTTTTATCTCATTTGCATAATTATACGATAGTAAAAAAATGCGAAGTATTATCTACATCACATTTTGGTGTTCCATTCTACTAAACCTACCACTCATTAGGGAACCATACAATAGTAGCCCTTTAGCTTCTTAGGCAGAAAGATAACCGCATTTGTGCACTGCATCATGAAAGTTTCTCATTGTGCTCATTTGCATTGCATATGTAATTAACTCGCGTACGCGCATACAAGATCTTTTTTAACCAAACATTTTCAGCAAAATTTAATTCAAATATGGTTTAATCCAGCCATAAAGCGAAATAAAATTTTCATTTCTCTGTAAACTATGTAGCACACGCCTACATCCTATGCTCCCATTTCTGTTAAAATTATAAATACTTTTAAAGACGATTTACTAAACTAAAGATACATAATGTTATGTTTATTCAAGGTAGATTAATCCTGAAGGTGGAAGGGAGCTGATTGTGATTGATGAGTTTCTTTTATAGCTTTGTTTTTATTCTCCAAAAAATCTAATTCATTTGTATGCGTGTGCTGTGCTTACTGTCTGTCTGTATTACTTAACGTTAGCATTCTAACCTCATAAAATTAATCTACGTAAAGTTTACTAGTCCCCATCAAATAAAATCCATTAACTTTTGGCAGAGATGTATCTATTCAGGAAAAGTATTTATTTCAAAGAAGGAACTGGGGAAAAGTCGTAAATTTTTTGCTGATGATAATAAAAAGGGATGAAATCAGACTAATCAGAGTAACTTAAAGGTACCCAATACCCAGTACAAAATGAATCATGAATTCACTAATGTATTATGCGTAATAAAAGCTTATTCATGCATTTTTAAGTACTCACTAATTTTCCATTGAAATGAAACAGTTTTGTTTATGAAATAAAAAATTATCCCGGTTAAAAATAACGTTGAAAATGAGAGCATTTGTTTGAAAACGAAACTGAAATCTTTCTTAGAATCTATGTGCCGTATCCTTATAGACCACGCCTTCTATTTTCGCATTTCCTTTAGATGCCATCATCACTGAACTTTACAATTTTCAGAAATATTAGTCGTTTGCAAGAACATGCTCTCATCTTCTTTTTATAATTCTAATCTGCTCTCTTTTTCAAGTCGTTTTCACGTCACAAAAAGTGCATAAACTGTAGAGATAGCAGATACTTCACTCATTTACGTAAATTGTCTGCTGAACATGATTGCCAAAAGGGATACAATACAAAAGCATGAGCATTGTTTAGATGGTAAGTAATGTTTAATCCTTTCATTTTTGTTGTTTAGAAAATTTAGTTTTTGTAACGGCAGTGCTGTATGTAATATTTCATATTTTGTACATCGTTATAAAAATTGAGCATCCTCATAAATAAAATGATTATAATGTAGATCGATCGAAGATTTCAAAGATGCGTGCTTTTTAATACTCGTAAATGCATAAAAAATGCAAACAAAAAATTAAAATGTAAAACGGAAAAAATAAAGTTTTATGTTATATTTGTACACGTTTTTTTGGGGCTAGCAAACCTAAATTTTTCCATTTAAATTTAAATATTTTCAAGTCTGCAGATAGCAGAAGAATACAGGCTACTGAGTTTGTGTGATAATTCCATTCTCTGCCAATTTAGAAACATGCCATAAAATATGAGCTGAGCGCAGCGGCATTTTGTGCGTTTATACTTTTTCCTCATTTTTTAAAACGCTGAAATGTTGGCATCTTCATCATCTCTGCAAAAAAGCGGAGTACATTTTACCTATTCATCATGATGTCATGACTCAAACATCACACTTTCAAAATGAAATGAAATAATCATAATGGTAAAAAGTAAAACCGAATCCATTTTTCTTCTTTTACTGCTTCTGAAGCGTTTTAAAAAGTACATAAAAGTAAAATCAAGAACAATGACCAATTACACTTTATTTCGCCAACATTTTACTCAACTACATGTAACATTATACTTATAACCCTTTTAAATCTTCTCGTCTGCAGTTTCTGCCAAATAAAAGTAAAAACGAACAGAACGTTTCATATTTTCTTACATTTTTTATTGGCAAAAGTGTCAAGAAACCGTGTACGCTTTTACAGCTTTAAACTGTTTTGCTAATAATTATACTCCCATTACAATATACGCGTCGAGCAAAGTACTAAAAGCGAGCCAAGTCAACCAATCCTACTAACAATTACGCATCTCTACTCTTTCCATTTCATTTAACTTTACTGATACAAATTCAAGCGTTTTTTTACAAATTAAAAAATATGTACTTTGTCAAATTTATAACACGTCACATGTCCCATTTATTTACATTATAGTTTACATTGCAGTGCGTTGCATACTAGCTCTAAATGCCCAGCACCACTTTTGCTAATTTGTAAATTAACAGCAATAATCATTTTTTGCGTCTTGGGCTGTTGGTATGCATAAAAACTTTTCATTTTACTTTGACAATGGACACTACAATGCAATGTGACAAGTCTATTTGTTTACCAAGAAAAATGGGTGTTGTTGAGGGTGTGCAGTAGAACAACAATGTTTTAACTGTCATTGTCATTATATGCATCACGCACGTATATTACATTACGGAATTTGAAAACAACCGTAACGGTATCATATCACTTGACGATATAATTTATCAACAAGAATGTAGGATAAAATACATACCTCAGAGCAAAGCAGCAACCTTAAGTGGCTGTGGCTAGTAAAAATTAAATCAGCAAAAAAACTTTTACTTTTCTTCAACTTCCTTTCCATATCGCATCTCTCTTGCATTTTATCGCTATCACATAATCCTACATTGCCAACAGCGCACAAACAGTTTAAAACCTCATTCACTCGTCCATCAACTATTATTATGTAGACGTGGAGGCTATAACGTTTTCAAATTGTCGTGTACTGTAATCAAGCGTTACGAACGACGACGTAAGATAAGATATTGGAGATGAAGATAGAGAAAAAACTAAAGAAAACCAGTAAAATAAAATAAATTATAGAAAAGTTACGATATAAAGACTGTTTATCAGAATACTTACGTTATAATGTAAAAAATATATACTTATATGCGAATTTTTAGAAAGACTAATGGGTGCAGGCTGAGGAAGGAGACGGAAAGGGTGCAGTCTACAAGGTTATCAGAAATAAAAATAAGCGTCAATGTCCTAATCATTACATGTATACTTTGTGCATAATGTAGTGGTTGGTCGTGAGCCATCATCTTTTCCTTCTATAATGTCATCTGCCATTCGTGCTTATGATTAACTAATTTAAATCGTGTTGATGATGTCTGACGCGTTTCATTAAGGAAAACAAAAAAAACATTCAAGAATGAATGAACTCTTCAGTTTAGACGAAAAACGTGACATTTGTGACATTTGAGTAGATTTAAATGATGTATCAAAGAATGTGGAGTAATAGTGCATTTTAATTTAAATATGTGTGCATATATTTCAAGCAAAGAAGAATTCCCAAAAAATGGGAATAACTTGAAAAAATATTTTCGCACATGCTATTATGAAAGTTGCAGGGTGCCTGGGACTGGGATGATGTTTTCCCTTTTCAGCAAAAATGCATCTAATATTATTTTCAAGTCATCGGGTACATTTTGCTTTCATTATTTCATTTTTCAAGAATGTAATAACATAACTTGTTGAAACTACTTAGACAGCAGACGTCAGCATTTAAAACACTTGTAATGTTTACTTGCTTTACATTTAAAAACATGAAAAATTTCTCTAATATCTTTTTGAAATTTGAAAACCCTTCCCTTTCAATTTCTATAATTTTCTAATAAATAGCTTTTAAATAAATTCTAAAATACGCCCACACATGCATGATAATAATTTATAAGTGGCCAGGAGCGTTGGTGGACTGATACAAAATATGATACCATACAACAAGACAAATAATGAAAAGTGCAAGAAGATGAAAGATTAAATATTTAATGCTGTAGACGATGATTTGATGATCATGATTGCCAGTTTAGTGATAGATTTAAAGATAATGAGTTATGATCTCAAATATAACCAATGAATATATTTATATTATGGTTAACAGTTAACAGTCAGTTCACACAATCCATTAAGGAGCGTTTTATTGAAAAAGTGATACTTTTATATTTTCCGTCCGTCCGTATAGTCTTCAGTCTTATATATTTTTTATATTTGCTGCAATTAAGAAAAAATCATTAATGAAAAGCTGCATATTCATGTACTTCGCTGTTGCTTCTTGTGTGTACGTTTGTGTGTGCGATCATTTAACACAGGATATTACATGGTTAAATGATTGCATTATGAGATGATGATTGCAAATTATAATGCTAATTTTCCTTCGCTTTATGGCCACCAAAGCCAAGAACTTTTCACTTTCTTTGATGTAACCTTTCTGCTATCCACTAAACATGTAGTATGAGAGGCGAGATAAAAAGGAAAACATTTTCGTAACAATCGCCCTAACTATAACATGCAAATTGTAATTACAATTAGTGTAGAATGAAATGTAGTTATTATGTGGTTTGTTGATTGCTGTATTGTGTAGTTTTTCTTAAAAGCTTATCAAAGTGAACTGAAGACGAAGATAAGCATAAGGTAGGTCTGCTGACTTGTTGACTTAAGTTGGGTGTCTGCATGTCAATAAAAAAGTAAATCTCTTTTGTGTTTGTTTTAATAAAATATTTTTGGCCGCCAGAAAACAAAAGAGATTAAAATGCTAATTTTTTTGATGATTGTAGGCTGTTTATCAATGATAAGAAAATAGAAACGATTAAAATAACTGAGTTCACACTTAATTATAAAAGCACATAAATTCTCTTTATTCCAAAATAGTTTTGATAGCATTTTTTAAAGGCAATTGCCATTATAATTAAATAAGTCTCCGCCAATTATATTGAGTGTGTGGGTGGGCACATATAACTCATCATCATCAAATCAACGCAGTCAGTATGAAATTTAGGATTTTTAGCCATTTTTAGTTTTTTCAAAAACAGACGGCGAAAATTACTTTGAATTTTTAGAAAACTGACAGCATTTTGGCAAGGCGCGTCTATAAACTCGACATCGTGAAGTAGCCGTGCATCGAAAAATTACAAAAGTATTTTGCGATTGACAAGACTGATGATGGCAACTAGCAACTATGATTATGTTGATAAGAATAAAGACATGAAATGAAGTGCACTTCAAAAAACATTTTTGAAAGACAGCGAAAAATCAGCTAAACTCTTTTTGTCTTGTTGCCAATTCGCATATAGTCAAAGGTTCATTTTGTTTCGTGATTTTGCTGTTTACTGCTAAAAAATTCATTAATACATAGCTGAAATATAACTCACTACTCACTGTACGCTTTATAAAAATTAAAACAGAAAATATGAAAACCAAATCACGCCTCTATTTTTGTTAGCACTTTTGGCACATTTGCTTGCGCTTGACTTTGATGAGGATTTACACGATTCATAATAAGACGCCTCAATGAAAAAGCCTTACATATGTCATCAAGCTATATGCAGGCAGGTAAATTGAGTTGAGACTGGTGCACGCATATAAACACTTAAAATTGAAATATTTTTGGGTAAAAAGTTAATGCACGCATCTTATAGTTCTTTTGTGTAACACAGTAAGCAACTAAATATCATTCTTCTAGTACTTCTACATCTGTAATTTTTGAGTGAAGTAAGTATGCCATGAATGAAAGATAAATAGTAGTAGAATCCGGTTGGTGGACTGTCAATAAAAATGAAATTAAAAATATTAGTGTATGTGCAGAGCATTGAAATTGGTGAAGATGAGAAGGGGACCCTCACTCACTGGTAAAAATAATTGTTAAATATTTTGTTTATTTTTCCTGATGTAAATCTAAACATTTAAATTAAAACTGCGTTGCAGACAAAACATTATTTTCTTTGAATTTAACCACGCATATAATTTGTATGAAGGTGAGATTTCAGATGAGATTAGAATTTTTTAAATATTGACAAGATCGACGTTTTTATGTAATAGACAAATCTGGTCTAATGATATATTTAAGTTTTATGAAAAGAAAGCGAATGCATACCTTTTATCTTAATTTTTATTGAATGAGAACACTTTCAATAAATTGTATGAAAACAATAGTAAACATTTTTGTTGCAAAAACAAACTAATTGTTCCTTGTTTCTTTTCATATCACATAATTTTTCACTATTTGCGAAATACACAATAAATAGCATCAAATAATATTACTTATTTTTTACTTAAGTTTGTGTGAAAAACTTGCATTTCACGACCAAACGACCTCTCGTATTCCATACAAAAGTCCTTCACAACTTGTAATTCTTGCTGATTAAGGAAAATAGGGGAAGTGCCAGTTGGCAAGCCGTAAATGTCGTTCGTGCCATTCCATGAAACCATCAGATGAATTACTGTCTCTCGCCAGAACCTTCGATAAGGCCTTCTTGGATTATATGGCGTTTGTTGGCTACGCATTGCGATTAATTTCTATTTGAGTTAAAACATACAATTTGTGATAACCTATTGAATATTTTAAATGAGCTATTTTCGTTTGGCTAATTTTACATGCAAATTGAATATGGTGGATCCACCCGACCAGCTATCCTGCTTGACCAGGTCTAAAATCTCCTGGCGGCTATTAACCGTCAAAAGCTCCGAAATCACTTTTAAAACTGCTTGCTTTTCTATTTCGGTGAGAGGGTCTTGATCTTCTTCGTTCAACTGCTGGTTCAGAGTTTTATCTAAAACAACTGTCTTATCCTTACCCCTAACTATTTTCCGTTTTTGTCTATCATTATGCCATTTTTCGGAAAGGTCCAGAAAACTAGTTCTCGTCTTCACATCTTTAAAAATTGTAGACTTTTTCTGAATAAAATTTCGCGAGCGCTTATCCATCATTAATTTGAATCGGTTCTTGTAGGAAGACGATGCAAATGTGTGGCGTCCTTGCTTTTGAGCCAACTTTGTAATTCGTTTCTAAAAAACAAAGGAAAAAAATGAACATTTCGATCTTATTCAACATGACTAAAACTAACTTCACATGAAATTATTTCCCACTCACGTAGAGATTACGATTTCGATTTAATGCATCATTCTCCCAGTTCCAGTCACTTCGCCGCACCATTTTAAAGACTTCATCGATATCAACTCCTTCCTGTATCAATTGGACCACTGCTTCAATCAAAATATTGTCGTCGGCGGCAGAAAACAATCTTTTCTTTACTGGAGGTGCCATTACTGATGCTTTTCAGATGACCTGTCAATAAAAAGCACTGGGAAAATATAGTACATAACAGTGAAACTATTTTTTATGGCGAAAACAGATAATTCAGAATATACTGCAAGAATATATGCAAGATTCCCTTACCTTAAATCACTAAAAAAGGTGGTTCTCCATAAGTTTATAAAATACTTGTGCACAATTTCCATACATAAATGAATGTTTCATTGAAACTGTTTCTTAGGTCAGCATCCTATTCATTTTAAAACTTTAATATTGTTAGTGTACTGGCAACGATGTCAACCGGATATGCTCCTCAACGTAATATGACTAAGACATGGATAAAATATGACTGTTCGTTAAAATCAAAGAGCTTAATAATTGTATTATCGATTTGTAATTTAAATCGTGACACGGCACACGGCACTAAACAAGTATTAATTTTTCTCATAATTTATTACATTTGCAAAATAAATACTACATTTAAATTCATATTTTTAACCGTACTCACAACAAGCATAACCATAAATAAATAACATCTCACAGCATACTATAAAATATAACTTTAAACGATTAAAAGTAACTGGCTAAAATGTTTAAAAGTTAAAAATCTCAATAAATAAGGTAAATTTACACCAACTTAAAATCTAATATTTTCAGTCATGATCCATCATATAACAAAACAAACAACTTGAATTTCCCCTTGTGCATAATTTTAGGGAGTCATGTTGCAGTTCAATAAATTATATTTAAAAATGCATTACTTTTACTTTTGGAGCAAAAATGTATTAAAAATTATAAGTTTTATAATTAAAATGTTTCTATCCAGTTCGCCTGTTTAAATGTTTACCGTAAATAGGTGGCAGCTTAATAGGTTTGGGTTTGGGCCGGGGAGTACTACCTTTTCCAAGAGTTGATATTATTCGTTTAATTTCCGCTGACGATGACAATGGTTTGGACAAATGCTTCAACAAACTACTCTTAATGTTTGTTTCAGATGATGATGACGTTGGTTTTCTTTTAGATTGTTCGGTGGATGAACTAGATTTTCGATTACCAACTTCGGACGATTTGGACTTTAAATTCTTCCGTTTTTGTTCCCCTGATGAACTTTCTCTCGAAAAAGAACTGAAAGGTTTCTTCTTTTCCATTGAAGAATATTTTGTTGGGCGTTTCCCAAGTTTGGATACCTTTTCTCCCGAACTTACTTTACCCCTTTCGCTTGACGAAGATATTGATGCAGTTTTATTATTTTTGTTCCCTATAGTCTTCACAGTTATAAAGAGATTTTGAACTCCAACTTTAGTTTTTACTTTAGTTTTATATTTTTTGGTTGTTGCTTCTTCATCTTCTTCCTCAGAACTGTCCTTTTCTTCAGAGCTCTTCTTTTCCTCTTCTTCTGGCTCACCTATTTGTTCCTCAGAACTGTTAAATAGCGCTTGTGCCATTTTGGCTTCCTGTTCCTCAGTTATATAGTCCGGTATAATTTTTTTCCTGAAAAGGCTTGATGAAGTTGTAGCAGAAGTTTTACTCTCTAGTTTCGCAGTGGTTGTGCTGGAAGTAGAAGTTGTTGTTGTAGTGCTTGTTGTCTTTGGTGGAGCGATAGCCTTTCTTGTGGTGGTGGTAGGAGGTGATTTCGTTGTAGTAGTTGTTGGAGGTGTCCTTTTGGTTGTGGTGGTTGGAGGTGTTTTTGTGGAAGTGGTTGTTGTTGTTGGGGGCGTATTTGTAGATGCAGTAGTAGTAGTAGTGGATTTCGTGGTGGTAATGGGATTTACGATATTTATTACTTCGCCGGATGTCCTTTTCTCTGCAGACGCACCACGATTTTTGGGTTTCACTGTTGTCGTTTTTCTTCTTGACGATTTTTTCTCTTTAATTTTCTTCCTCCTTTCTGGTTTCTCTCCTTTTCTGGAATGAGGTCTGGCGGTGGTTGTTGATGTTCCTTCTTTAACTTCACTCTGCAATCCTGACCTATTAGGTCCTTGCATGTTGTCCAGATCAGGAATTCCATAACTTTCCTTGATCCATTGTACAACTTTGGGATCCAAAGGCTTAGGTGTTTTGATCATTGGTCGTGACATTGGCATCAATGGACGAAGAAGATGGGAGACTGAAAATGACTGGGCTAATGAAGACGGACGTTGCTGTTGTTTCAACGGTCTTAAATTAGCAGCTGCTGAAGGTCTCATTGGAAGAACGAGAGGAGAATACTGCTGATGATGATGATGATGCTGTAGGGATTGATGAAGAGGTGCCTCTTTCATTGGTGGTGGACGTATTTGTTGGGGGTGATGTATTTGCAAAATCTGATTGGGGTTTAGTTGATGCTTTAAAATTGGCTCTCTTCGTCCCGGATTTGGACGAGTGTAACGAGGTGGTTTAGGCGTAACTGGTCTTGGAAAGAAGGGTCTCTTATGCTTTAACTCATGCTTTTGTTCTTTACTTCCAGTGAAAACAGGTGGTGGAGGAGGTGGGGGTTTATCACCTTCATGTTCTGGCCTGTCATTATCATCATCCTCATTTTCCTTGTAACCCAAATTCGATATTGCCTCATCAAATCCATTGTCATTTTCGTTTTCCTCCTTTTCTTCCTCTGATGATTCCTTTTTCTCCTCCGACGAGTTATCTTCTTCAGAGTCTTCATTTCCTTGTTGCTGGTTTTGGTTTCCTTGCTGTGGCTTTCGGTTATTTTGATTATTCTGGCCTTGTCCTGGTCTTCGGTTACCAGGTTGGCTAGGCCCACGATTAGATGTTTGTCCAGTACCAGGTTGTCGTAAACCTTGCTGAGCTTGTTCTGATGGTTCCCTAAATGGCGTGGCACCTTGACCCGGTCTATTAGCTGCTGGGGGACGATTATTTGGACTTGCCTGTTGTGCCAATCCTAAAAGCGAAGTTGGATTGACAGATCCCAAGGGTTGTCCTGGGGCAAGTGGCGCACCAAGAGGCCCTGGTGCTCCACCTGAAGCCGAATGAGCTGATAAAGGACTATTTCCTTGATAAAATTCATGGAGTGGAACACCTGGTGGAACTTTCAAAGGGGCTTTTGTAGGTACAACGATTTCCAACGACGGAGCAAAGCCAACTTGTTGTAGAGGTGGAGCTGCGGGAATGTTATCGACCAATCCGTATGGTTCAGGGTAATCATCGTCATTATCATCAGCATTTTGTGCACCTAAAATCTGTCCAACTGCCGCTATATCCCCGCCGACAGGTCCCTGAGGGGGAAACTGTGCGGATGGATGATCTAGTTCATCGTCTTCTGGCTTTCTTCTTGGTGGAGGAGGTGTCTTCTTCTTATTTTCACGTTCTTCGGATGAGGCATCCTCATCACTGTCTTCTCTACTCACTTTCACGTCCTCTTCTGCTGAATCATCTTCTTTGGTTTGGTTGGAGTCATCTTGCTTCTCATCACTGGCATCCGTATCCCCATCGTGGTCAGCACGATTTTTGGTAGGAGATTTTGTGGTAGTTGGTTGTGTCGTTGTTGAAGTACCTGATGCAGGCTGTCTGGAATGGTATTCGGCATTGGCGATAGGTGGAACTGGGATTGAAGCCTTCACCTTATCAGACTTCTTGCTTAAGGAAGACTTTTCTTTTTTCGTCTCCTTTCCTGCTTCTTCTGAAGAATTATCGTCGTCATCTTCCTTGCTCTCATCAGACGCCTTTTGTTCATCGCTCTCAGTTTCATCGTCCTCATCCGAGTCCTTAGTTGTTTCCTTCTTGGGCTGTTTAGTTGTCGGTGGATTTGTTGCAGGTGATGTTAGTACACGCTGAGGTGGAGTGGCAGGTGGAGGAATAATGAATTTGTTTGAATAGGAAGAAAATACAAGTGGTCTTGGTGCGGCAGTAGTTTGTCGGGTAGTTGTTGGAGGTGCAGGTGTAGACCTTCCTCGCTTCTCGTCACTATCTTCCATACTTGTAGAACCTCTGTAAGGTCTCTGAGGTGGACTAAAGTCTGGTTTAATGGATTTGGGTGGCGGTTTGTTTGCTAAATGGCCAATTTCGTATTTTCCTTCAGGCGAAGTCATTTTTGGAGGCGATGTATCTCTTTCTTCTGAACTGTCATCAATATCATCATCATCCTCAGCGGCATCTTCATCCGAATAGTTTGGAGGTGAAGAATGTTGTTGTTGTTGTTGCTGCTGATGTTGATGCTGTGGCCTTTGCATTGGATGCTTTTGATGTTTTTTATCTTTTCCAAACATGAAGCTTAAAAATCCTGTGGAATATTTCTGTGTTGTGGACGGAGGTGGAGGAGACTGATGTTGTCCTTGCTGTCCTTGGTGCGGTGGAGGCCCATTGTGCTGCCCTTGATGGTGTGGAGGCCCATTGTGCTGTCCTTGCTGTGGTGGTCTGTTCTGTTCGTCTCTTTGTCTTTTGAAATACGAATAATTTATTGGTCTAGTTGGACCATTTTGGTGACCATTATTTTCATCCGAGTAAGTGTACTCGCTACTAGTATTCATCCTGAAAGGCGATGGTGGTCTTGCAGGTTGTGGAATTTTCGCCATTTCGATACTCCATTCATCTGAGGAGGGTTCCGCTGCAGCGGAATTCGAATTTTTATTGTCTTCATCAGAATTGTCCAAATCATCCTCCGCACTAGCCGATGTTTGAGGTGACTGTCTACCGCTATCCCATGGATATGGTCTTGCTTGATTGTGTTGCTTTGGAGGTTCATTCAATTCTTCGGAAGGTCTTCCGTGAAGGATGACGTTAATGTGGGGTCTGCCTTGTGGCTGAGGTTGCTGAGACGGAGCTGGAGCTGGTGGAGACTGGTCGTCGTTTTTCGATTTTTCCTCTGAACTATTCTCCTGGCTTTCCTTGTCATCATCCTCTTCATCTTCATCAGACGCTTCATTTGACTTATCATCTTTCTTAGTGGGCTCGGGTGTCTGTGGTACTGGATGATGTTGTTCTTGCTGAGCTGTCTGCTGTTGCGACTGAGATTGTCCATAAATCCCAGGCGGTGAAGGTGTATTGTGAAATCTTCGTTTTTTCTTACGTATCCTCTCCTTCTGTATCGTATATTTTGGCCTGGGAAGAGAAATTGGCTGTTGTTTTGATTTCGCATCATGGAAAAATGGCTGCAATGGTTGAGGGGATTCTCCTTTTTGTGGCATTCCACTTGGCATCATATCCCCTCCTGTGGTTTGAATTGGCTGGATACTTATTATCTGAATATTTGGATCTCCCCCTTGCAGTTCTATTGGAAGTTGCATTGGTCCTTCTGCTTCTTCCTGTGGAGGGGCAGGTGGCGGTGGCGCTGACGTAGAAGAAACCGTTTCTTCTCGTCCATTTTTCTCTTCTGATGAATTATTGTTATCATCATCTTCAACTGATTCGCTGGCACTTGTTACCTTGTTTTTCTTCCGCTTCCTTTTCCCTTGCTCCTCAGAAGACTCATCCTCGTCCCCACTTTTATTGTTTTCTTCTCTAGACTCTCCTCCATCAAAGCTTCCATGATCATTCTGCGAGAAATGCTGATTTGGTCTATTCATATTAGGATGTGAGGGTCTTCTCCCAGGAATTTGTCCATTATTTTGCTGAGAATTCTGCATATTATGTGGTCTCTGGTGTACCTTATTTCCTCCACCGAAACTCCACCAAGATTTTCTTGGAGGTTGTCTGATCTGTTGATGCTGATGATTATTTTTATTATTCAGCATCATATCCATGTGCTCAGGCTTTTTTCCTTCAAATGAACTCTCGTCATTTTCATTTTCATATTCCACATGACCCTGATAGCCAATCGGAGGTTTACGATATTCCCTCATTGGTCTTGGTCCAATATCATATACTGTTTCCGGCTTATCATTATCATCATCATCGTCATCATCATTAACAGAAGCATGAGGTCTTTTAGAAGCATGTGGTCTTTTGGAAAGATGTGGTTTTTTAACAGTTTTAGGTTTAGCAGAAACATAAGGCCTTCTCGTTGTTGTTCGGACAGTGGTCAATCCTTCCTCCACAGCTTTATGTGGATATATCGCATAGTAAATTTGATTCTCAGGATCAGACGGATGCCACACCGTTTTCTCTGTGGTCGTCGTCACTAAATTATCTTTATCTTTAAAAGGTTTCTTAGTAGCATCATCCGACTCCTCACTTGACTCCTCTGGGGGTCCATTAGCGTTCACATACCACTGAGGTTTCTTTTTCTGTTTCATCTCTTGCTTCCTCTTCTTTTTATAACCACCATGCACAATATCCATCATCTCATGAACTGTATAAGGACACACATTAAAAGTCGTTGAACACTTGCCCTCATCCTGTTCCGTTTTCCCTATACGTTCAGCAAGTTCCATATCTTGTCTGAATTGCGGTGTCTATAAAAAGATCACAAACCCAAAGAAACCCAAATCACAATATCAATTCACCCCAATAAACTGTATTTTAAGTAAAAACAAATAACTTTTCACTTTACCGTCCAGAAGGCCTTCTTCTTGTGTCGTTGTTGCCATCTTAGTGTCCTTTTACTTAATAACTGACTATCCGTTAGTTTCCTCAGATTCCTGCCACTCCTGGGCATAGCTTGACTAGATTCATTTCCTTGACCTATATTATCTACACCATCTACACTTCTTCGTCTTCTGCCAATCCTGAGAACTGACTTGATTCCAGTGAACAGAGAGCCAACTGCTGTTTGCTCCGGTTGAATAATAAGTTCGTCCATCACATCTTCAACTCGGAACTTATTTCCTGGTTTTGTTTTAGTTTTAATACGATGTTCCATATCGGTCCATACGAAGGGGAGGAAGGCGGGGTCCTCTTGGATGAGTTCTTCCTCTGCCATGTTTTCAAGGATGAGGTCTTCTTTCAGTCTGGTTAGTCCATCCTTGCCAAGCCCATCTTTGCCACGGGTATTGGCACTGTTTCCACCAAAGATCGGGTCATCAAGGTCGGCATCATCATCGTCTCTATAATATTTCATTCATTTGCTGATCAGTTATATGCAATTATCTACCGTGCAACAGTGAAACACGACGGACCTGCAATTTATGGAATTTATCCGATTGATAAAACATTAATCATAAACTTTAAGCACTTACAACATAGCAAACTTGATTAAATAAGCCAGATCATTTAGTGCACTGGATTCATGCGTTGGCGGTTTTGAATTCATTCCACAGAAAAATTTCGGAATGCATCCCATCGTCTGCAACGCTGGAGCAATGAGTGCAATTTCCGCAGCCATTCCCATTTGACGCTTTAGCCTATTCATACCCTCTTTCCTTGCCATTTTCTGTTTCCGTATTTCTTCCGACGAATCTAAACTCATTTCCATCTCTTCTGAAGGCGTAAGCGTAGTAGCATTTTCCTCTGAATGTCCATCCACCACTACTATAGCTCTCGAAGAGAACAAAGTTGAATTAGAGTTATCATCATTTGCAGGGGACGACGATGGTGAAGGTGTTGATGAAGATGATGGCAAGGAGGGTTCAGTCTGATTGACTGTTGCAACTGTTGCAAGGGGTATGGAGAATACGATTGTCGTGGAGTTCATCGACCCTTCCCCTTCGTCTTCCACTTCCTTACCATTACGTATACTTTTGGTGGTTGCAAAGTGCGGAAGAGCTGACACATGAATATAAAACGTACACATTAATGAGTGAACCCTAACTAATTAAAATTTAACTAGTAAAGTTTTTTCAAATACTCACCTGTATAAATTACCACAAACACTCCCAAATTACAAGATAAACTATTTGATATGAAACTACTGGCACTTAAACTATTGCTTATCACATCCCCTCCATTCACCCCAAAAAGGAGCAGTATAAATTGCACCAAAAATAGTAAAACTAAGGCCGATTTTCTTGGTATAATGTCGTTTAGAAAAGAGATCCGCTTTCGAAAGCGGACCTTGTTATGGGATACACCCATGATTCAGTTCAAACCCCCCGTACACAGGGGCGCGTATCACTTTAACACACTTTTGGTTTTCCAAGTTATCAATAAAATTGTCACTGAAATGATGATGATATGCTACCTATATATAAAAATTGTGGGCATTGTTTCCTTATTTAAGGCAATAGTCCTTTTTAGGTATACCACCGGAAATAGTTTATTTGTTGACCTTGAACATGGTGATTGCTCTGCATAAATATTCTTCATTTCACAAATTAACGGAATCTTCACCGCGCGTTCATCTCTTCTGATTCCTTTCCGTTAGAGAATTACTCACAAAATGCCACTTTTCATCATGCAACAATGAAAACTCCATAATAAATTGGGTAACAGTTTTCATTTTCGCTTCAGTTCAGTCGAATGAAAAAATGCGCGCATGCTCTTCTATAATTATTGGTGGTTACTGATCTTCTCTAGTCTCGTCTCGTAACAGTTAACCAAAAGAAATTTTCTTCTTTTAGATAAAAATGACGATTGATGATGATGGCATTTCGATTGTTTAACGATTCCATAATGTTACGTGATTCAACTTTTCAAGCAGTATAAAAAAGGTACTTCCACAAACCAAACCTCATCCATATCGCATGTTTCAATTTTTCACAGTTCACAAATCACAGGCCACAACAGTTACAGCACACAAAAAAAGTAATTTCACTTGTGCCGCAATTTTATAATATAGCCGTTTATAGATGAATTTAATGGAGTACCTACATGATAACGATATGACAATCCCTTTGTGTGTAAGCTCAGAAGAAATTGATGATTAGTCTTTATTGTGGCATTGACGCAACACTTGTCTTCGTCTAGCATGTCATGTCATCGCCGTCTTCAAAAGTAGCCGTCTCATGATGCACTTTTTTGTCCGCCTGTGTCTTTACCTGAAAAAAGTACCCAAAATCACTCGTGAGAACAATGCCAAATACTTTTTTGTTTCTTTTCAAATACGAGCAAACTAACAAAATAAACGTGTGCAACCTTTAGATTTTTAGAAATTTTTACCCACACACAAAAAAGGGGTGAAAATCTGAAATACTAGCTAAATTCCAAATTGGAGGAAAGAATTACGAAAAACTTTGCACTAATAAATTTTGAAAAAGGGGTGGATGTGGATTACAGAGAAATAAGGAAAAGCAAATCGTGTCCTTGTATTAGAAAAAATTGTAAATGAGACAAAAGAGCATTTTGAACTTTGTGAACATTTTGCATACATGAGAAATATTAATTGGCTATTTTAGACGCTAACGAAGGTTGAAAGGGTAAACAGTTGTGTGTGGGTTTAGGCTTTAGACTTGAGTGGAATGACTAGTATGGCGTTAGCACTGTAATGCAATTTGCAAAGGCGTTCATATTGAAATCGATATTAATCGAAAGTATTCTTCTTATGTTTTGCTGTTCCTTGTTCGTCACAAGTTGAATGTCTTTGTTTCTTCCTCTATTCATGATTCAAGATCATAACACAGCGCCACGCAGGTAGACCGGACGGAAATATTTTAGTAGATTTTGCAAAAACGTGTTTTTACCCTCATACCTAACTATGCATTAAAATGCACTTGTGTAGGTGCCTTCTTACTACTTTTGCTTTTCATTTTTGCATGCAAAATGCAACAATGATGATGATCATTGATCATGATTAAGATGATGACCATCATAATCAGTTTTTTTCTCGTGCGTGTTTAGTATTTTAATTTTTTTCAGAAGTCAATGGCTATGATAAGCTTTGAGTATGACTCGACTGCTTTTACTTTCATCATCATAAAATGAGTAAGAAATACATTCATAAAATATAAAGATGGTCATAAGCACCATATTATTATCCTGTCTGTAAGATAGTCAGAAAAGTCAAGTCATTTTTTTGGCTATAGGGTACTTATCAGGGGCCCTATTGGCATTATAGATGAAAAATGACTAAGAGAGGTCCTGCCTTGTTTTTCTTGTAGCATAAAAGGTAGTAAAAAAGTCAAAATATGTATGCAGACGGTTTACAACTTTTTTGTCTCTCTCGCAACTTTGCAATTCTACTGTTTTTTATCCTACTTTGCACTAGTGACCGACTCAGAAAAAAAGTTGTTCTTCACCATCATCTTCCCAGTTTCAAAAATTCATTTGTTGGTTCAGCCAAAAACTTCTGTGAAAGGAACAACACCTGTTTTACAGCCACGCCAAACAGTTATCAGTCATGCATATCTTACCCAAAATATTTGAGATTATCATCAGCAGAGCTTCATATTACATGTGTAAGTGTAAATTGACAAAAGGTCCTTTGGTCCTTTTTTTCTTAATGTAGAAATTCCCCGCAAGTCTTTTTAACGATTTATGTTTATATTTTGTTTTTATCATTTTATGTACTCTTATGTACTTCGATACATTGTTGAATTTAAATTTACATTAAAAAGCCAAAAGTTGCTGGTTCTCTTCTCACTTCCCAACCTACAGCCAAGATATTTAAACCTTACTTCGTCATGTCAGAGAGGAAGAAAAAACTGGTTCGATCACTTATGGGTTGGTTTATTCAACAAGTCACATCACGGGGAGAAATGAATAAGGGCTTTTTCATACATTTAATTTTTTTGCAAAAAAAAAGTTGATCCTTCTGCCTACTGAACTGACTTTGCTTGCTTTTTGAAGATTCAATTTTGAAAAATCATATCTATGATAAGATGACAATAATATTATTAAATTTACAGCGAATTTTTAGCACTTTTAGTTAGTAATACGTTTACTGAGCATTTCAGATGAAAAAAAAAAACACAAAAACTTACACAGTCTGTTACAATGAAGCTTTAACGTACATACATGGCCAACCATTAATTATTAGTAGGCGCATAATGGACGTATGATCACAAACAACTTGTAACTAATTATGATTTTGAATACAACCATTTAAACATAGCATGCATTACTACCGCTACAGTGGCAGTTATTTCAAAGCGTACAATTTTTTAAAATCCTTTAAAAGGTTGCACACTTGTCACGTACCTTTGGGTATTTTGTGGCACTAACACTAGCACTCTTCAAAAAAGAAGAATCACTTTTAGAACAATTTGAAATTTTTTATAGCTGTGTTTTGTATTTGTACCTGTAACAAAAACTTAATCAAGTAAGTTCAACAAGGTAACTTGTTCTTTCTTTTTTGTCCCTTCCCTTGGTTCACTATTAGCTTTCCCTTTCGTTTTAAGTGAATCATGAGATTAAATGAAAATGAAAACTTGGAATCTGCATGATGACGACTGAGACTGAGACTGAACAGAAAGTGCAAGTGGTCATGGTCATCGTCACATCATCTCTCCGTAAATGTCATACAGATCTTCGGCAAACTGCTCTGATGGTCAGTCATTAAATCACTGAAAATAGAATTGTCACTATTAGAATTAATTAGTGATTTCAACAGTAGCAGTAGCATGCACGCAAACAAGGAAATAAAATGGTAATAAAATAACTTAAAATTATTGGTCGATTAAAATCAAAAGATATTCAAATTATGATTTTAAAAACTGATTATCTCGAAATACATGATAAGAGGACCACAGTTGCAAAAACTATTGTGCATTTCAAAAGTTTTTCCCTTTTCATTAAAATTTTATTAGCTTTCATTCGCGTGCACTCAAAAGACACACGTGGAATCAAACTGTGATGCCTACATAATTTCGGTAGTTCCAATTCTTTGTGGCCCTTTGGCCCAAAAACATTACACCACAAAAAGAAACTTGCTACAAAGTACACGTGCCGCCGTCACCATTGTAGAAAACTTTGATTTGACTAGACTACAACTTCTAGTCTGCATTTACTAAAATTGTTAACTTGTAGTAAATTGTAGTGCCGTGTCAAGCAATAAGATAATCTTTTTAAAAGTATATAATAAATTACAAATGATTAGAATTCAATATACTTACTTGTATATGCAACGTGCACCCTTTATTAATTATCAATCAAAAAGTTTCAAACTGATGTGATGTACATGTAACCTTGTGTAACTCTTCACTTTCTACTAGATTGACAATCAGCAGAGTTTTAGTGAAAGAAAATGAAACTAAATGAAACGTGCAAAGTTAGCCAAGTTACATTTGAAACTTGAAACTAGCTTTTATTGCTATTACACTAAAAATCATTTTTAAATCAATAATGATATCCCATCCCACGATGACCATCAACTTGATAAGTGAAGCATGGCCGTAAGTCGTACAATAAAAATGAATACCCACTGCCGTATTAACGACGGTATTATACCTGCTTCAATGCACGTACTTATTTAAACTGTAACATTTTTTATAAAAGGTTAACCGTGTGACACTGAAAAAGTGCGATGTGGTAGCGCAGCGTTCATGTTTCACTTTCAGTATTCCTTAACAGCATTGTTTAGTTGTGGTTAACTATAAAAAGGCATCAAGTTAAGTGTACAGCTTTTATGGTGTGGATTTAACGTGGCTCCTGGCTATGATAAAAGGTTTCATACGTTTTTTCAAACAAAGTTATTTACTTGCATTTAATTTTTTGCTGTATGTAAAAATACCTGTCTCCATCATACCTGCCGTTTCTCAGTTTGATTTACATTTCAAGGTTAAGGTTCACCAACAACTAACAACAATGATCAAACAGGACATGTCAATACTTAAGCGTGGCGTGGCAATGGCAAAGTAAACCTATAAAACAAGCACTTATGTGAAACTTGACGAAGCTTATGTGATATGTGGGGGTAAACCACGTTTAGAAAAAAGATATGAAAACTTTACGGTGTATTTTTAATACTTCACCTTTAAAATGCCATATTTTTAGCTCGTAGCTGGCAAAAAGGAAATCTTAAAATCATTATGATGTCATTTGAGCTGTCTAAGAATTCTAGCCTACGTCTTCACGCGCAAGCCTTAATATTTTCTCATTTTCCCTTAGACTAAATTTCCATTGAGCACAGCAAAATTTATCAATATAAAATCGAATGGATGAAATTAGTAAAGTGGTCAGTAGAGAGCTCACGATTGAAAATAATGATTCCTTTCTTACAATGGCTTTAAGCCTACTTATCTAAAAATTACTTTGTAATTTGTCTTAAAAATATGTACTATACTGCATTTAATAATATATCATTAAAATTAAAAATGAGAAACATGATGCTATTTTTTCCCTGCTTAATTTTTTATAAGCATTGTATCTACTTCCTGCGGGAGGGAAACGGGAAATGGTAAGAAGCACTGTAATTTATTGTTTTCGCTTTTAATTAATTTTAGCCTTGCAGGAAGGATCAATGCCTTTAACCGTGCCGTGTTTGTGCGATTTAATAAAAGTACTTGTTACATTGCCCCTCACGTTTAAAAATAACGTATTGAAAAGTGAGAATGAAAATTGTGGTTTACTTGCTTTATACTTTCATCGCGTGACATAAAACCGGTGGTGATCTACAAACGTCACTGAGTCATATAAAGTGTAAGTGACTTTAATGTTTTAATACTGATGGTATGTGCAAAAGCAATAAAAATATCATCCTTGAATAATACTTTTAACATGTTGATTGTTGTAGCGCAAGTTATAAGATTTTATCATGTTGCAAAAATAAACAAAAGATGGATAGCATTATTGTGAGAAAATGGTGAAAAGAAAATGAATTGAAGTAAGGCACGCTGACTTACAAACAAGCAAGTGTGCGTCTTTTTAGCTGTAACTAACAAGCTTAAAGGCATCTTTTTCAATAAAATCCGTAAAAAAGTCGGTTAAATTGTTGAGACTTTGCTGTATGGGAAAAACGAAAGTTGCGTTCCCAGGCAAAAGCATGTGCTATCATCATAATAATAAGTTGGGTATACAGAAACGTAGAATGTTCGTTTATTTATCTTATCGTTGTACGGTACTGGTGACCGATTTAGACTCTAAATTACAGGGTTTTTGAATGACAAATGAATAAGGTATATTAAAGAATTAAAGTCCGGATGGAAAAGAAGGCTGATGTCAGTTTTATAATACTAAAATGGCTCATTTAAACTAAGCTCATTTTTTGTGGATTTGTACATTTGTCGAAAAACTCTTTTTAACCTTGAGTTAATCCAGTAAACTAAAGTAAAGTACACTGAAATGTTTTATGCTTTAGTGAGGTTCTCAAATTGAGTAAATTTTGTGCAATTGTTTATTTAAAAAATACTTATTTGGGTCCTTGCTCTGTTACGCTTATGAAAATTATAGCATCATTGTGTATTGAATCATTATACCTGGTTTTAACGAAGAAAAGCACTTTCCTAACCTTGTAAACTGTAATTAATGTCAAAACGGGTACTCAAGTAAAGTTATTATGAAAAGTTTTACTTTTAGATGGATAACTCAATTTAATTCTGTCCAAGTTATTCAAGGTAATTTAAAATATGCACCGGAAAATATTTGAATCAACTGCATGAAGAGGTCTTTGTCTTTGGCCTTGAAAGCAAACCACGTGAAACGATTTAAGATTAAAATAGCTCAACTAATAAACTGTGGACATGAAACCCAATGTCGAGAGAAATATTAAATCTGGATGGCCTTCACCTTCCAGTGGAATCCTTATACCTGAGGGTTATCATTATCATTATAGGTTAATGGTTTGATTGTATTGTAGCAATTTACAATTTACATCATTCGATTTCGACTGAAAATAAAACTAAACCTGAAAAATTCTATCAGTTTCGTTTGCAAAGCGTTTGAAAACTAAAACCTTTCAGAAAAACAATGCTTCTTATCCAAATTCCTCGTGGTCTCCCACTCGTCTTAAAACTCTTCGAACTAATTTACATTTCTATGATAGAAAAGATGTCATGGTTCGAAGAAAAGTTTTGGGTGAAAGCTCCCCTTCGATGGAATCACAACACAAAAGCACATCTCATCGACCGTTCTGCCTCTAATAAACCCAAACAGAAGGCAATTTTAACTTATCCGAGCTCTCAAACTATTCCATGGCTCTTAATTCAACTTGGCCATGTGCTCGGTGTCATATACATATTTGTATCAGCATTACTAATTAAATTAGCAAATCCGTATAAATCCATCGCCACCCAAATTCCACTTTGGTATTTACTCTCAGTCATATTTATAATTGCTTTGGATTATGTCGTCATTCTAACGGTACACGCACAAGTCACTAAACGGACAGCAATTGTGGAACATGCCAATGAAGTACTTCACATAACTGGGGGTAACTTGACACAAAGTTTTCTCTTAATCATAATTTTGTTGTTCAGTCAGTATTTTAAGTTCAATTTTTAACAGGAAATCATTGTGGTAACATGACACTTCAAACTTTGCCATCATCCATTCCACCGAAGCTCATTCGAACAATTCTCCAACTGATAGCAACAGGCTTCGTAGCTATTTGTTATGTCATTGGACCCGTCGGGGTAGGCCTCGTTGCTATTTTCTACATTCCTCTTGATCCGATATTTCACATTCTTCGTTTTTACCCCCACTGGCGACACCACACAGTTGTCCAATTCTATATTACGTGCATCCGACCGTGGTTATTACCGTTGCACATTTACAATATTATAGCCACTATCGCCTATTATTTAGTTTTCCACATAATTTTCGAAGTGAAGCTAGTATTGAGCTTTACTACCTCAATAATCCGTCTTTCTAATAATAGCTCTTTCGCTCGTCGTGTGACACCATTAATTTCTTCGGCAATTAAATATTATTTGCATCTTTGTATTTTAAGCAATGATCATGAACCTGTTGGTGAGTCAGTTACTCCAGCTTGGATATCTGTTGCCAATTTTACAAGTGTACTGGCTGGAGCAGCCACCATTCTTGGGAGTGAAGTTTTGGGGATTTCGCCCCTTTTGTATCCAATATATCCAGCCTTCTTCTTTGGAGTATTTTGCTTTTTCATAACAATTTTCCCCGTGTTGGTTTTGGAGTTCCAATTATCGTCCATATTTAAGTCCACAATGATAAATAGATTAATATTGACAAGAAGCTGCATTGGGATCTCGGAGAAAATCATTAGAAAACGGCTAAGAGCTTGCAGAAATCTAAGGATTAAGCTCGGCTGGATGGGAATAGCGAATCGACATTTTATGCTTATGTATGTGAATGGATTGGTCAACAATATTGCGGATGTGACGATGACTGTGGCTAAAATCAGAATTCAATGAAAGTTTTTTTCTCGCATTCATCATATTTATTTCTTAATTATCTGTAAGCATTAGTTTAAAATTACTTAACACATTAAAGTAAATTATCAACAACAAGAAAACTTAACTTATACAACAATAAATACAAATATAGAGAAGAAAACCAACAAAAATAGAAACTAAAATTATTTAATATTATTGCATTTGAGTAAAAAAATATAAATCTATTTTCACCTGCAATTTACACCCTTTCATTAGCAATTTCCAAAGTTCGTTTCATAATAGCTCGTGACTTTTCACTTGGTCGGTTTAGTCTAATACTAGCTTGATGTATTCTCTGCAATACATGCATTTGACGGGCAGCTCGGCGTTGTTCCCGACGCTGTTTAATCATTAATTTTTCTGCCGGGGCTGGTATGCTGACCCCTGTCACCACATATTTCGGTAAAATTGGTGACATTCCTGTGAGTAAATTACCTAGTGAAGTTAATGAGCCACTGTATTTTGCAACTGTGACATTTGATGATGATGACTGTGAGGCTGGAACTACTGACTCGTGGAAATACTGTTGTTGTCCGTGTTGTTGGTGTGAATGAGGTGGTGGTGGGAGTCCAAGACTTCTTCTTTTCTCTGGCGTTAGTCATAACGGAATGAAAGTTGGTTTTTCAATGTCTTCTTGTGGATACAGAATTCTGGGACGACGAATTTTCCTTCTGCTGATTGTAAAACTTCTTCGCTGAGATGGTTCTCTTTGTTGCTGTTGGTCATCGTCTTCTTCTGAGCTACTGATTGCTGCGGATTCCTGAAGTTGAAGGCGTTTCTTGACAAAAGTCTGTGTTGCTGGGACAGTTAATTCAGCCGCTTCTTGGAACTGAACCTCTTTCTCAGGAACCGGTACAAAAAGTCTTCGTTTTGGATCCAGGGGATCTGGAATTCGGGATCTGTATCTGTAGCGATCATCATCTTCCTCCTCGTCTTCATCTTCATCATCGTCTTCTTCAGTCTCCTCGTCGTCTACATCATCTTGCTCTGTCGGTTTCTTCTTGTTTGGAAGTCGGAGTCCAGCCGGTATTATTTTTTTGGTATTATCGGCTCCAATAGGCTTTTTGAGAGCTTCTGCTAATTTTGAGGCGACTTTGTATTCATCATTTTCATCATCTTCGAGGAAGCTAGGCCTATTGGACTTTTTCTTTTGTTCTGCGGCTTGATTAATTTTTTCAATCGCCATAATAGCTGCTTGCAAACTGTCTAGTTG
The DNA here is from genome assembly GCA_034693345.1 of Entomobrya multifasciata. Lineage (NCBI taxonomy): Eukaryota > Metazoa > Arthropoda > Collembola > Entomobryomorpha > Entomobryidae > Entomobrya > Entomobrya multifasciata. The sequence continues at coordinate 8,285 of JAQFXM010001142.1, read as the reverse complement.
ACCAGGCTCCTTGATTTCCGTTTCGATTACATGCTTAGTTGGAAGCAGAAAATTATCTGCGTTATCATCGTCTGAAAATTGTATAAATATTGGAATTTTTAAAACACATTCATGCGTATATGTATCAAATTATAATTGCAGTTTATCTTCTTACCAAACAAATCTACTAGATCCTGAACACTGGTACTGGGCTTCTTGGCAGGCTTCAGGTTAATAGCTTGTGCACCTGAAGAAGAACCTGGTCTTTGCTGATTCTTTTGTTGTGATGCTGGTCTTGGGGGTGACGATGGAATAGCTGGTTTCTTTTGTGTTTTAGTTGCAGCCAATGGAATGTTGCCAACTTCTTGCCCTGTAAGTTTCATACTAATCTCAACTTTCTCCCCCGAAGGTAATTCATGAGAAATGCTGGTCATTCCATTTTGTTGAGCTTTGTCAGAAGAAATTACGTTAAAGACAGGATGTGAATGATAGTTAGGGCGCTGTTGCTGTTGTTGCATCTGCATTTGTTGCATATGTGACATTTGTGGCATTTGAGGCTGTTGTTGTTGCTGTATTATAATTGGGGCCTGTGGGGCTGGAGGAGGATGCTGCTGTGGTACTTGAACAATTTGAGGTACAATGATTGTATTTTGGCCTTGGGGATGAACTTGGGAATGATGAGCATTTGCCATCATTTGCTGAGCTTGCATAGGACTCATGGGAGACAACGGTGTGTGTACATATTGAGGATGGAGTTGGTGCTGAGGAGTTCCAAGCGGTGGTTGCACTATTTGCATTGGAGCCATTGGGGTTAGTTGATGTATAGCTGGGGTTGCTGGAGTTGTGGTTGTTGCTGAGGCCGTACTTCCAGGTTGAAGAGATACCACATTGGGTCCAATGGTAGCCTGAACAAATTACATTTAAAACTTGTTAGAAAAATAATTTAGATATATAAAAATTTATAAGAGAGAAGTGCTCAATTATTACTTACCAAATTTCCTTCAAAATCCTTTGTAACCTGTTGTTGTGCTAAAGCAGCCAAATTCACATTTCCACTCAGCAACTGCTGAGCATTGGAAAGCCCCATCACAGCCTTCCTGATATTTCCAATCATACCCAAAAGCTGAGTTGAGTTCAATGGACATGTGTTGAAAAGGAATCTACACTGCCTTGAACTCTTGACCTTGGCGCCGACCTGAGTAGCCATTTTAAATATCTTGGCAGGATCTCTTGTACTATCAATCATGCTCTTCATCTTTCTCAAATAAACCACCCTCGCAGCAGGTCCTGACTCCTTAACTTTCCTCACAACTCGTCTCACCTTCCTCAACTTTGGCTGTCCACTGGATTGCTGTTGGTGTTGCCGACTCCTGCTGTCAAAATTCAAGCTACGTCTTCTGAAGTCAAAATCGTCAAAGAATGGATCATCATCAAAATGCATGTTTCCGGTGTGGGTTCTCCTCCTTGTCAATGCCACGGCCACCTGGGGCATAGGCAACTTTGGAATTATGCCGGACAAAACATCTATCAAAGTTGCTTTATCCGCAAATGTGCCGTCTTCAACATAAACCTCCTCCCCAGGATAGGATACTTCTCTCAATAAGTTATTCAGTTCCCGAGATGACATTCTGTCCAAATCTTCTTGTCTGTACTTGGCCAACTTGCTAGCGCTAAAGAGAGGACTCGGTTGTGCATACACAGGAGGACTAGGCGCTTCAGGAACTCTTGCATCATTCCTTCCAAATCCACTTGGACCAAGAAGTGGAGGACCATTTCTTCTATTAACCCCACCATATCCACCAGGGCCAACAGGCATTCTTCCACCAGCACCTCCAAAACCGCTAGGTCCTGGACGGGGACTATTATGACCATGATGGCCATTAGAAGGACCTGACGGACTTCCCATCATCGACGAAGGTCCATTCAAATCAGACTGAGGATTCAATCCAGCAGGACCCGTAGAAGAAGAAGCTGCTGCAGCAGGGTTCCTTTTGTCAGGTCCCAAATAAGATGGTCCCTGTGAAGCACTCTTTAATACAAATGGTAATAAATCAGGGTCGTCATTCAATAGCTCTTCATTAGCAGCCTGTTCCATTTCATACTGCTCCTTCAGTAATAGTCGATCTAATTCCTCTTCGTCCATTGGAATTTCCTCAGAGGAGAACCCATCGTCGTCATCGTCATCATCGTCATCATTTTTATCATCCTCTTTTTCGTCCTCTTTGCCACTTTTTGTTTTACTGCTACCTTTGGTAGCCTTAGCTTGTGCACCGTCTGGCTTTGCTGGGGACTTATAGTCTAACTTCTTCTTTCTCTTGCTACTACCCCCTGATGTTATAGCAGACAAAATACCAGCAGCGACATTGGCACTAGTTGAGCCAGAGTTAGCTTGTTTTGTAACAGATGAAGAAGCAGGTTTCTTATCATCCTCTTCATCATCATCTTCATCTCGCCTACGAAAATAAAAAGATAATGAAATCAGTGAAAACTCATCCTTCATCTTCTTTTTTAATAGAAAGTAAACAACAAAGTAGTAAATTAGCTTCACTTTCATTCAAAAAAAATTTGTACTTACTCGAAAACTGTTTTGACCAAATAAGCGTAGTCGTTTAGAATTCCCGTTTGTTGAGATGGTGGAGCGGCCTGCATATTGCATGCAAGTTGAGGCAAGCACCGGAACGGATCGAGAGCCGATAGCTGTCTAAAAATACGATTGTTCACATCCTCCTCTTTTTCACGTTCATTCAACTGCTGCTTGATAAGTGGATCTTTATCATTGGCGTAGGTCACGTTTGCAATGTCCTCAAGGCGAAATTTGGAGCTCAAGGTTTCCCGAGTGGCACGCTTCCTTACAAGGTTGAGAATATCTTCTTCCTTGATTTCGGGGAAACTTGAGAATAAGTCACCAGGTTCGGAATCAACCCATCTGAGTTTCTGTTCATGGAAGGGAATAACGCTTGGAGCTGCCATCATACTATCAAAATCTGAACTTCCGGACGACGATCCAGTACTTGATGGACTAACTGTTCCATCGTCAAACAATTCAGAAAACATGTTTGCAGACTTAGCCTGAGGTAAACGCATGGCAATGTCTAAAAGGTCATCAGGAATGGGTTCAACAGCAAAACCGGTATCTGGAGAAAAATAGGTTTGACCACCAGGTCTGGAATTCCAAAAGTCATTGTGTCTGGACTTGACATGAACTGGAGCTTTGGTGGTTGTAGTCGTTGTACGTTGCTGTTGTTGAAGTTGCCACTGTCTTCTCAAAGCCGTATTTCTACTGCTTTCTGCTAAAAGCTCGTGCAAATTCTGAGGACTATACAAAGCTCTTTTGGAAGCTTTTGGCTGATTTGTTGGAGCAATCAAAGTTGTATGTTGTTGATTACTTGCACTGGTGGCAAGGTTTGATCCTCCTGAAGTCAAAGTCGCCAGAAGATTCAACAGATTTTGACTGCTTTCCAGCGTTGATGCAATATTCGAGGAAGCCGTTTGTCTTTGTTGAGCATTTTGATTATTTGCAGCTGAAAACAAAGTTTACCGTTTTTTTTGCACTGCTACCGAAAAACATTTTCCATGATTTAAATTATTTTTTTGAAAAACTTACCCATCATCATCATCATAATTAGTCCTCCAACTGTCAACGGTCCCATAATTAATCCTCCCGTCATAGCCGCCGTAGCAGCCATTAGCATACTTCCCAAAATCAGTGTGGATTCCCCTTGATGTGCACACATCAAGAGGATTAAGGATCCCATTGGGATCCATCTCCCTAATTTCATATTTCCCTTAAAATTGTATTCTACTTTTGGCACTTTGTCACTTAAAAATTAAAATCTTCAAAGAAGATTTTACCACCCCTTTTTTTAATTTCTACTTTTTCAAAAATTGTAATTCAAATCTACACACTGTTTCATTTTGATTCTTTTGTCTTAAATGAGTTCTTTTACACCTTTAAAAACAAAGTTTCTCTTTTTTTATCCACTCCCACAGGTACTCTTCTTCAACTTGAATTGAACATAAAATATAAAAATCACCGTATTTGCATAAACTACAAACTTTGCCAAGAATTTCCTCTGATTCTATTTGTCTTGTTCCGGTGACACAATGGCACTCGTTTAAATAAATTCGGGAAGTCAGTCGAAATGCTCTCAAGACCCAAGATAGAAACCAGTGCTGTTGTTTAACCTTGAACAATGCTGACCTGACTGTGACTGACACAATGACTAACGATTTTGTACAGCGACTCCTTCGTCAGTTAGCTCATCATGATCATCATCATCATCCACCCTTTCCACTTGTCTTGGCCACCATACCCCTCCATTTTGCATTGCATTTTATATTTTTACAACAGTTCAGTTTGCTTAACAAAGCATTAAAGTAAAGAAAACGCGTAACAATGCACTATATGCCATGCAATATAACTAATCTCACAAAAAAAATTATGCACTGTTGCACACATATACTTAACCATCATCACCACATCTCTTATTGTTACGCTGATGTAAAAAAATGATAATGATTGTTGTGCATTGTTGAGATTTGTGAACAAATATAGTATACATGTACATTAATAATTTTAAAGATTGTGCTGAGATGATTTAAAATAGTTTTGTCTAGTATGCATGATCATTGTAAATGATAATGATGAAAAGGGAAAATACTTTCCCGAAAAAAATTAAAAACGTTTTTTTAGTATTGTAAGATATATGATCTTATAAAATATTTTTTACGAGTAGATTACAATCATCATCATCAACACCAACTACGATCAAAAATGCTAATAATCATCGTAATGGTCATTTATATTAGTGCACTTTATGGACTTTATGCTAGGTTGGATTATAGGATGTAGTAAAATGTGTTATACAAAAAGATAATTATAGTAAGACTAACTATTATCATCATTCACCGTCGACGTCGACAGTTATAGTCTTAGTCAGTAGCAAATCTTTTTATTTTTTACTACTGGTGAAGGGTTTGATGGTAGTAATGAAATATGTGTACTAAACAGAGAGCTAGAGGAAGATTTAAAAAATAAGTAGGTACATATGTATGTATGGTACATGAGACAGATACGTAGGCATTCTGCTTTATACGGCTATAATTGTAATTGTGCAAAAACCGTAGCTTTAAATTGTTTTTAAGTTTTTGAGAAAAATATGAGAAGTGCGAAAAGAGTTTTTGCTTTAAATTAACAATTTTTTTGTAAAGGTTTGAAATATGTAGGTGAGGTAGGAAGAGTATGGTGACGACGAAAATGTGTTGAAACCATGTTGAAACCTACCTTCCTGTTCCCCACCCACCCATAACACTACTATACTCCATGTATTTGTAATACCCTAATTGGTAGAAATTACACATTAAACATTTCAAAATCTGTGAAACATGTGTGCACACTAGCTAAATACTTTTTTTATATATTATCTGGGCCATATTTAAAATTATGGTAGTACATACATTAATGATATGCATGAGATGTGAAATGTGAATGTGTCAAACTTATGGTGTCATACGAATTGGATCCGGAACTACGAAGTCTCTGTGCATTGATGAAATTATGCAGGTGTACTTAAAATGGATATGACTGTTAAGTTAACGACTTGACAAATTTGTTAAGCTTGAGCTCATTTTAACAGTCAATGATCATAAAAAATTAAGTCAATCAAACCGTGTAAATTGTGCACCTGCAAAATTACTCGTACGAAAGCACAGCGGTATTGCTTATTGATGCGTGTAAAACTAATCATGAATAGTAAAATGAAAGCAGTCCACGTGTTTTTTGCAAGTCTTCTAATTATTTAAGCCAGAAATATTTACAACTAATTGGACTATAATTAACTTAATTTCACAAAAAAATATTTAGGTAGTGGGTTGGCAGTAGGACCCATTTCGTTTCCTTTTACTTGGATGGAAGCAAAAAATACAATCTCAAGGGAGAACATAGAGAAAGCCTTTTAAAAGATCATTTTCCTTTACGTTTACACCTGCCAGGCAATCAAGATAGGAATTCAAGCTAAACTGCTTACGTATTTATCGCAGTTTTTCCCCTTGGATAGTAGTTCTTTTCGGTTGGTAAAGATGTTAAATTAATGTATCCTCAAGTCAATGCTAATCAACATTATAATTATCATTATGTTATCACCTTACATAAATCACACGAGAAAATAATTGAATATTTTTCAAAAAATCCTCACCTATTTTCTAATGAAAGTTGAATTGAAGACCAAGTACCGTTTATATCAGCAAATAAAATCAAATTAGTAGCATGTGTGAAGCAAATGTTTTCCCATGTTTTAATGATAGCTACATAAGTAAATATTTTGTTAAATGAAGCCATGAAAAAGTAATTAATTGAATTTATAATAGTGCGATAGAAAACAACGTAAAAATCATGTTAGCCCATAGAACTAAACCAAAAGAAAACAAAGTGCCTAATGCCTCGTTAGGTACTACCACATCAAAATTATTACCCAAGTCAATTTTAAAAGGAGAGCAACAAAACAACCCTTATTTTGTGACATGATCATGTCACAATGCAGTGCAATCCAATTTAGTATGAATCTTCAAGATTATAACTGTTTGTCACGTAATGGTGCCTTTTTGCCTATTAAAAATATCTTTTCTTTTTACATTTACTTCTGGGAAGATGCGTCTTCATCATTTTCATACTTTTAAGAATGATGATTCATATTAGTAAAATGATATCCTTAGAAAACGTCACATAGCACAGTGCCCTGTTGACACGTCCGTGTGACCACAAACAAAAAAGGACTGTTTTCCTTTTTATGATTTTCATGATTATGTTGGTTTGAGATGTGTAATTGTGATTGTTATGATGCGATATTTGCATGAAAGTCTGTACATATTTGGTTTAATGTCGAATGACACTGTAAGTGCAAAACTTGCTTGTTTACTTAGGGTCTATTTTAGGTTATGAGAGTCATGTGTCTTTTTTGTATTTTTTAAAATCATTTTCTTCTAAAATTTTGAATCATGATTATGCATGAATTTTTTTAAATGTAAAACGATTCGAAGGTCATTGTCGTCAATTTTTTATACACGTAAACAATAGAAAGATTATGAACAATTATAAAAAAAGTTATCATATTCATCCACCTCCACAACCGATTTACCACTTTTGTACCATTTCATTTGTGTAATTTTCAAATAATATAGTTTAGTAATGTTACCAAAACCCCAAATAATCTTTTTTTGTGTAAATTCATAACAATATTATAATGAACTCACGTTTACAATGATATCGGCAAAAATGCTTTTCTTTGACTAAAAGAAAGGAAGATTCCTGCAATGATATCCGATGCAATCATTTATAATCGTTTTCAAAAAATTGACAATGTAATTCAAATGCATAGGTATATTACATTTTATGTTCTATGCGTCTGAGGAGATGACGACGGTTACAGAAGTAAATTGAGGCCTTCCATCTGTTATATCGAACCCGTAATACAAAAGTGCAACAACTCAAATAATTTTATGCAACTTATGTAGTACCTTCAAAAACGGTCCCAACCCCAATTTCATTTTGACCCATGGCCCCCGGGGTCAGGGGCTAGGGTCAAAAACAGTTTGTCTCCACGGATTCCTAAATAGCATCGACATTTATTATCGTAATTGAGTAACCAAGGTGTCATATGAAAGGAAACTAAATTCTCTACATACAAGTTTTTGGAAATTTCGAAATTCGAATTTGCATTAAAGTTATGACCATTAAAATGCACAAAAAATCGTTTTTTTGATGAAAACTACAAAAATTAATGGTAACTATAGAAATATTTTTGCATTTTAAGATTCAGCATACAAAATTACTTTATATCTGATGGACAAATTTGAAAATTTGAAAACGCAACTCCTTCAAAATCACCAAAAAACATAGCCTTCTACAGTAATTCCTAAATAACTAAGACTTGATTGTTGCTATGGAAACCAAATTATTTTAATTGAATGCACTGGCCAAAAGTACACATACAAGTTTTTGGAAATTTCGAAATTCGAATTTGTGTTAAAGTTATGACCATTTAAATGCACAAAAAATCAATTTTTTGATGAAAACAAAAAAAGTAATTGTAACTATGGAAATATTTTTGTGTTTTAAGATTCAGCGTATAAAATTACATAGTACCCCGTTTAAACAATTTAAAATTTTAAAATATAAATCCTTCAAAACGATAAAAACACTAGAGTATGCAGCAATTCGTCAAAGCTTAATTTTATGTTTTTGGCGATTTCGAAGGATTTATATTTTAAAATTTTAAATTGTTTAAACGGGGTACTATGTAATTTTATAC
>JAQFXM010001141.1:0-35826 GCA_034693345.1 Entomobrya multifasciata | reverse complement strand
AATGAAAATATGTAAAAACAAAAAATGTGTACGATGGGACTTGTAACTCTGAAACAAAACCACTGGACACAGCGTATCGTGAGAAAAAACATGCATATGTACATTTTATAAAACACATCATTCCTACGAATACCAACTCAATTTTTTAAAGCCAGCAAAATGTCAGAAGCACTCTGCTAAATCATTTCTCTGTACCCAGTTCTACTCTCCCTGAATGTCGGGGGTTTGAAATCGATAATTTTTTTTTGGAAATAATGTTTTATAAACCCATAAACATGCTGTATAACCTACATATATTAAATATGCTTTTATTTATACAGTTGTTTTTAGTCTATGCCCCAATTCAGGAAGGTTGAAAAGAAGTAAAAGTGCTTAAATTTTGTGGTGGTAGGGTAGTAGTGAAGTAGGTTGTTAGAGTTTGACTATGTGTATGTAATTTTAGAAGACACTCTTGTGTATTTTTACTTGCTTCGTCTTTTTTTTATCTCCCAAGGCATAAGTCTCTCTTTGCTCTGATGGCAACGTTTCCTTTACTTCTAAAAGAGTTGATCCCATTTTACATATATCTGTAAATGTGAAAAGTGGCCTCCCTGTGGACGACCTTTCAAATTTTATTTCTCCCATTTGCATTATTGAGGCTTCATTCTCTTTAGTAGAAGAAGAGAAAAGAAAGAGAAGAAAATTGAAAAGATGGAAGGTGAAAAGGTTCTTGTAGAAGAAATTGAAGAAGCCACAGAAACGTTGCCATCATCGTCTTCTTGTTCATGTTCTTTAAGAGACGAAAAAATAATATGCATTTAAGTGTATTTACGAATGAAATGGTATATATTGAGCCATAAAAATGTATGGAGACATGATATATATATCCAAAACATGTAAGGTCCTCTCACTTGATTCAACTTGCCTTCGAAATAAATGGAAGGCAAGGAAAACAGAAGGGAGACCTTGTTCCAGATATTCTGTCCGACTATTTCTCTATGGGTAGAAAGAGACTTAAGAATCCCATTTGTTCGCGAACCGTAACTTTATAAAAGTACTGTATTCAAATCGATTTACTTTGTCTCTTTTATATTTTTTGAATAAAAACAAAAAATGATTAAAAGTCTCTCTTCGCTTTTCGCAGAAAAAAACGAGAAGAAGAGACTTAACTCAACTCAATATATTCCATTTCCTTTTTTGTATTTAAAGTGAAGTGAAGTCCATGAAAAACCATATCTTGGATAAATTTTACCCAATTTCTTCTCTTTTTCTGAGGGTCCCAGCTGTCTTTTATATTGACATTGTAAATATAAATGGCATATATTCATTATCTCTAAAAAAGTATGCCAAGCCAACTCTGCTACTAGAACATATTCCGACCGCCGATATTCTTGGAATATTTCGATCTCAACTCAATAGCTTGCAAATATAATAAAAGTGATTTGTATTTCATTTACGTCCTTTTTCCTTAGAAAAAGTATTAATCCTGGATATAGAAAGCATGAATAAGGATTTCATTACTGATAGGTTCAAACCTATATATTTAGTCTTTACTTTATAGAAATCTATTGTATTTGTGTGTTGTTGACACGTCCCATTTACCGTCATCTTACATACATACTTAATACGCTTTTGTTATGCAGCGCCCTTGCCTTGTATCGGTTCTCGCCAGATGTTTTGACTGACTTTTCGGCTAGATTTTCACTTTTTAGCCTTGCCGTCTCGTCGTCAACTTCGCGACACAGACAGATGCCTTTCACGCAAAACTTTTTGAGAGCTTGTAGAATCCTCGTAAAAATGCAATGTATGGTTCTTTAATATAATCGTATCGTGAACCACAAATATTGTCACATTCACCCACATATGTACATATAGCAGAAGCGTCAATAAGTACATTGGTAGCCAACCACATAATAGTTCATAACATGAATTTAGTTCACATATGTTTGTCTAATATGTGCATATAATGATTCAACCTCTATAACTTCGCACGTGTCCGACTGTCAAAACACTTCTCTGGCATTCCAGGGGAATAAACTTTATTGCTTTTACATAGTTTTAGTATATCATATATGTACATATTTGTAATATACATTATAAAAACCGTTTCAAGTATATATACTCAATTCACTCGTTGTGTACTTGTACTGCTGTTTGTATTTGATGGATATTTTTTGCTTACTTGACACATTTTTTTGGCTGCAAAAGGTGTTTTTCATGAAAAACTTCAAGCCGTTTACGTCTACAATTCCGTAATACTATAGAATTACATAGTTTACATTTCATTAGTTTCGTCGTTGGTCATGGAATGGACATGAAAGTGATGTCAAATGAGATCATGTTGTGGTCAGAGGGAATATATATAACTATTTCATGAGCGATGCATATCCGTGCAAAAATATAATGTATGACATGTGTCATGAGTCTTTATACCTTAGACCATGTTTAGCTTATAGCGCAAAAATAAAATAAATACATTTTCAAGCGCTTTGGAGCACCACTTGAGACCTGAATAAATTGACGAGTAAACGAAGGATGGATGTTTTGCTCGTTCAATTGTACAGCAAGCAGCATAGCAGAGAGACATGGGAATATATACTTATTGCTTGTTTTCTATATACTCGTTTAGACAAGAAAAGTAGACAAAATGAGCTAAAATTGCAGGACAAGATCTTCACTGGAGTTCTCTTTTTTTGAATAAGCCAGTAATGAAACACAGTTTTCTACTTGTCTTGATCATCATCATCATCATTGCATTCACATCACCGTCGTCATCAACCCGTTGTACAATTTTTTACTTGCTGCGTTTGACTGAATTCAATAGAAAAAAGGATGAGAGAGTTGTGCTCGCTTTTTCTCTAAAACGGAAAAAAATTCTTTACATTGATTCTTTTTATTGACGTCTTGCCTGCCTTCCCAGTCATCATTTTGTCTTGTTTTCACAATTTTTCGAAGAAGTCTCCTTACTCAACCATCATGCTATTCCTAAAAACGACGCTCCTTTAACTAAACGGCTGAAAAATGAAGATTTTGCAACACAGTTGGAAACATAGATGTTATTTACTATTCCCTTTTATTTAGGGATAAGGAACGGGTAAAAATAATTATACTCTGTTCGTTCATTTCTGGCATTTACATTTATTTCACTCTTCACTGTTCGTCTTTACTGTTAGCTCCCATTGTAAAACGTGTAGGTTGACTGCTTCCTTTTCTGAAAAATGAATGAAAGGAAAACTATATGGCAATTACCATTTTGTCAAAGATTGCGATATAATTTGCTCGATTCTTTTTACAACTTCGACGCACCACTCAATAGGATGATGGCGATGCGATGAAGATAATAACATCGTAAGTATAAAGGAATGAAAACATTATGGTCCTTAATGTTAATGACATAAGACGATAGCTTTTCTTGCTCATCAAGAAAGGTAAGTAGAGTAGGAGAGCGGAACTGCCCTTCATTCAACTTTAGCTCGCAGTTTGTGCTTTATCTGCAAAACTATTCCTAATTCCTATATTGCCATGATGTGAAGTGGAATTTCAGTTTGTTTGGTTTGGTGTAGTGTATTGGAAGTCTTGAAATAAGAGAGAGAGAGCAGTAAGCGAGCCTTCTCGAGTGCATGATAAGTGTATCCTACTCAGTTAGTATAAGAAACGATGTCAGAAGTTAGAGATGGGTTGAGTTAGGTATGTATAATTTGTTATGAGCGCTACACGATATAAGGGTTATTGGAGATATCCACGTGTAGACTCCACACTCGGAGCGCTGATAAGCACAAGAAGAAACGAAATAAATATCCATACTGTCTGCTATTCTAACAATGAGTTTCTATTCTTTTTGTAAGCCAATAGTATGAAAATCTTTTTTATGACATGACATAAGTATTACTTGTATAATGGGTTTGCTATGATGGCTGATATTTTGGTAATAAAAACGTTCGCGAACGTCTCTATTGATTTGACATGCTTCGACATCTTCGTCATTCACTAAATATAATTTTGTAATATATGTAGTGTTTCAGCGAGACAATGCAATGTTTTGGATCGAACATCCCAAAAATATGCGTTCAGTCATCAGTTTGTTCCCTTTCTAAAATCATCTTCCAATTATAATCACTATTGCATTGCATGAATTTATGTATCATAATCATCTTGTATGTATGTACGTATACCCTAATGAGAAAATATGGGATATGTGTGTTTACACGGCCATTAGTCTTACGACTAATGACTCTTATCTAACCTGAAATTACGACTAGTAGATGAGTGTAATTAGTCCATGGAATATCATTTTGTTACATAGATGGGTCGTGTTTTTGTAGTAATTGGGAGGAGAAAATGAGCTCTAGGAATTATGCGTTCTTTATTTCTATTTGTATACAGAGTTATACACGAGAACAAATGTTTACATATGCATGAATGTGTGCCTTGTACGTCATGTAAGTGTACCCATAATTGTCTTCAATGACATATGCATGATGCATGTGTAACTTATTTGCCGATTACTTTCATCGAACCCTAGAAAGCAAGTGCGTAAGGAAAGTTTTTGTTAAATTAAATGGTATTCACGCATGCTGAATCCGAAGTCGCCCCAAGTCAGCCAAATACACACTCGTTATATTTTATACATGATTTTGTCCTTCTATTGATCGGTCCACTTAATTTCACCGAGTTCATTCATTCAGCGGTGGAAGTTTAGAATTTAATACAAAACAAGAGTTTTTAATACTTTCCAGGTATACGGTATTCAATTAAGCTTGATGAAAGTTTACAACCAAATTCAACCACACCTGAAATAGCCTCGAGGGAATCAGTATAATTAGTGTGCAAGGAAAGCTTCGCATCTCAGCTTCATAATGCATTATCTTTTTAATTATGATATTCTGTTGAATTTTATACATCAGGAGCTACAACAAAGCTCCAGATCTAGCTAGAATTATCCTATTCATTTCACTTGCGGTTTTCATTCAGTCGGCTCCACCAAATAATTCATAGAATCAAACTTTTTTTATCTCATTTTACCTGAACTTTTCCTTCAATGAAAGCACATAAAAGTTTGAAACTAGTTATAATTGGATCAGCAAATGATGTGTTTTTATCATGTCAGTCTGGCATGTACCATAAGCAAAAATTTTGGTGAAAGCAAACAAAAACATCAAGCAAAGACACTGTAAATGACATAACTGTCGACTTTTGACCTCTCCCTTTTTTCACAAGACAAGTACAAAAATGAATACATTGTTTGCCTTGTCTCGAATATTTAAAGGGCATTATTATTCCATTATTTCTTTGATACTATAAAATGTTGTCAGAACAAGGAACAGTGCCTTAAGCTCAAACAGCATTGTAGCAGTTTAACAATTTAATATACAGCAGTCTCTTACCAACAGACAATAGACAGTATACTATTCACTCGTGTGCCACCAGTTCTTCATGTTCATGATGATCCCTACGAGGCATCGTCATCATCAGGTCGGAATTCGTTGTTCCCTTACTTGATCTACTGTAATCTTACATTCTATCTTCCTGCCATGTAACCCAATGGTACATTAAAAGGAATTATTGGATTTCGCCAAGGGGTTTAAATGCAAAATGGGTCTACTTCTACACATTGTGCTGTGCACGCAGTTTTGCCTCTTGAATACTTTCAGAACATTCACCGTCCAGCAAAAAAGTATGTTTTTCTACTGCTTTACTAAAAATGGTGCAAAATCTAAAAAAACATACCAGCAATAAATATTCAGTAAAAAAGGATGAGTACCCTGTTTTCCTCTGCACCCACTAATTTCTTTTAGGAATAATAATGACAGGGAAAAAGGAGAGGAAGCAAGTTCAATTTTTCCCATGACTTTCCCAAAAACAACCAAAAAAGATGGTTCTGCCCTATGTTCCCACACATATATTAGTAGATAAGATGGTGGAGTCATGCCACATGCTTCAAAATAACAGTAACAAGAGCAAACCAAACAGTAATAGTTGAGGAACTTGTCTCTCCACCCTACCATAAAAATGAGATACGGTTATCGATTTGCAAATGTCTCAAATCATTAGGGCAACTCTGCGTATACTGCATGTCGCAGATCCGCAATTTAGAGAGAAAACAGCCATACAGCACCAGCAGCGGTGGTTGGTGGCCATTTTTCCTAATATATACATACATTAGTACAAATATGTATATTTTATATTTGCTCACCAAAAAGTATGAAATCATTACTCTGTCGCACAAAGCAGGTTTAAAAGGGGCATTTTATGATGGCAACGCAGATATTAGAAAGCTAAGGGTTTTATTTACTATCCCAAAAATTCTTCTATCGAACTGGGTAACAGCAAATAGCATAGTAGAAACATTTAACACAGTAGTAAAGATAGCTTTTAGCTCTAAACCTCTAGTCATTTTTTTCGTACAGCATTTCCAAATAATTCCCATTCTCATTTGTACCACACACGACGCGAGGAAGGAAAAACATCTCTTCATTTCACAAAGACTACATTCAACTTCTTATAGCGAGTTCGCTTATGCATTTATTTACAGTAGCAACCAAAGCGAAATTTGTACTTATTCCTAGTCGTACACACTGGATTCATTTTCTGCTGCTTTGCAGTTATTCTTGTCTCTAGTTGTAGTCATGATCTAGTATAAATCTGCATAAAAAGCCTAGGTACAAATAAAAATAGAGAATGAGAGAGAAAGAGTTAATTTATTATTCATGCGACATATTTCATGCAAATTACGGTTTTCTTAACTGCTATTTTTCCGATTATCTTGCGGATCATTTTTCATCACATGTCATTTAGCCATTTGTAAAAAATTCGCTGCGCTGTTCTACGTACTACTTTCTTTTTTTTCTGCATGGCACAGGTATTTATGTAAGCGAAATGGATATTCATGCAGATATAGATGTCCAAAAAATATTAGACAGTGTGTCATAACAAGCTTTCACGGTTATCAGATTTTGCTCGTATATTTATGTGTACTTTTTTATATTTTATTACCATGTGGGAGACCATGGAGTATTTTAGAGTTAGTAGGTGAACTTTGGCCACTAGCCAGTCTGAAAGACAAGAGGAATAAATGACTTTATGCTAATATTTTTTTAAAACATTTTTATCTGCATTTTGGGATCAGTGTTTTATTACAATGTCGTTACAATAGTAGTAATGAGCAGTTTGAGGGCCAATTTTAAATCCACAATTTATACTTTGCGGTTATTAACAACTTTTCATTCAATTTGCGAGCTGTGCCAATTTAAATAGCGACAGCAGGCGTATAACGATGTAACCCCGAATGCTCAAGTCTAAGCATAGATATTTTAAATGCTAGTTTTGGGCTTCTAAACTTTATAATTTACGACTACAATTTTTAATTTTACCAGAAGGCCTTAAAACACGAGTGCAGCACACAGTTTAATTTATTGCTGTACACATACCTATACACAAGCTTACAATACAATACTCATTGTCATTACTTTTTTCCAGGTATACAGATATTTTCTAATATTAATAAATATATATACGTTCCTCGAATAGGTCATAGTTCATGGTAACATCTTAATTTCCTACCCATTATAAACACATTTCATCGTTGACCGTGTAGTAAAACAAGTCAATGTGTCTGAAGGGCAATTATCATCACACTGTCTTAATATACTATCTAAAGTACACCAGTCGAGGTAGCAGTTGGCAATATGTGCCTACTCTTAGATTAATTAAAAGATAGTTAACGAGGTCGAATTTGACAGAGTATTGATGGCTCATTTTACGGTGGGTTTATCTTTGCAAATCATCAGCAAACACAGTCATTATCTACTATATCAGTGAGTGGTGAAAGGTCAACTTTCTTCGTGTTAAACGTGATGCGAATGTACAAATACTTCAGTGTACTGGACATGCTTTCTTTTACACCTCTCTTGAATATCCAATTGGCCTTGTTTTATATTTAATTTAAAAAGATGGCAAATAGGTAGCGAGAGGCTGCAGTTAGCTCCTTCGCTATTTGTGCTAATGAAGCAGGTGACAGGTGACCAACCGATAAAATCAAATGACAGCAAATACTACACTAATTGTAATATATTCCCATTGTTATATATAAACAAGATGGATTTTTACGGAGGGTTTTTTATATTGCACTCTATAAATTAAGCTATACCTTTTCAGACAAACTTTTAATTTAATGACGCGACCGACGCGACATAGATATAATTTGGTCTCTGAAAATCGTCCATTTAACTTAGTATTGTATTAGAAGAGGTTGAGATCGGCACTGGCACCACACCACAACCCGAAAACATGGTGTACGAACTAAGTAAAATATTTATTTTTAGAACAAAAGGAAATTTCCAGTTATTGTAGCAGTTAAAACATTTGTGAAAACAAGTAGCGAGGCTGTGCTAAAAGTGTAATTATTGCTGCTACTGACCGAGTTTGAGTGAGTTTTATAGTTAAAAAGTGAATACGAAAAGTTGTATTACAAGAGAAATTTTTTATGCACTACTTGGTAGACGCTGGATAGAATAGTAATTCAATGAATACTTGGAATAAACTTGGCTTGGCATACTAGTGAGCACTTACTTGAACACATTTATTGCTACTAACTTTCTTCCATTTCCACACTTACATGAACAATCATCAACTACAAAAGTAGAAAAAATGACCCTTTAAGAGATGATTTTGCATTCGAGTCATTCCCCTACCGGAAATAAAATGATATGATACGATCTTATGGAACCCCGTTTTCACAAACACCACCAAAATATCTACATAACCGTATGCATGGGGTATACCCTATCAATGTACTAAAATACATCATTTTTCTACTCGGGCCATTACTGCTATACTACATTACTTTGCTTTGATCTATCCAACTTTCTTCTTGAGCTAAGCTTTTTGACTTCTTGAGAGAAAGAGAATAGCCACTATGCTATGGCACACACACAACAAAAGAAAAGCGAGTGAAATTATTGCACTTTTCTTTTGAGAGTATGAATAAAGAGGAAAAAGTGAGATTTACAACTGTTTTTCCAAGAGAAAATGCCTTTTTGAAAGACTCTCATAAAATGACACATGAACGCTGAAAAAATGATCATGTGAATTGCAATAACGGTAGCTATACAATAGCAAAACTGAAGAAAGTGTAGCAAATGTTGTCGTCACAAACTATACACTGGACTTGTACAATTTATGAATTTTATATATTATATCGTGTTTTATTTGAAAACTTTTTCTCCTTTTCTCTGCCCCAGAATATTTTTGATGCTTTGAACTACGACGGTGCTATTACTCTAACAAAACCCTCAACGCAAAAAAAAATTGAAGCAGTTTTTTTGTGTGCGATGGTGGTCCAAGTTAAAGACAAGTCATAAGATTATACCTACGAAAGAAAAGATTCATGCATCATCAAAAAAAATTCTGGCTAGTGGTATGCGTGCATGTGAATTTTCTTTAGCCATTTTTATTCGCCCATAAAACGTAGACAACTTAAAATTATAGTCCTGTGCAAATGTGTAAATGAAAGGGTTTGCTGGTTTGCGTTTGTAAAAAAAATGTTTGCTAAAGTAATGCTCGTGCTCTTTCTTACAAGTATGGTGAATAAAAAACTGGTGTGCATAATATTATTATCCGGTATTATTGCTATTTTGGTGGATTGTGGGGGTGATTTAGCCATTTATATTTAAATATACTTAATAATTTACAGTTACTTTATTTCTGTTCGATGCCAGCCTATTCAAACGTAAACTCATTTTATACACACAATTCTTACAATATTATGTGTTTTGAAATGATCCTGGAGTCGATTTTCTCCATTTGTTGGTAGTTGAGAGGGTAAGTTCTTTAAGTACATACTACTCACGCAAAAAAGGACGTGATACGACTTTCTACTATAAAAAGCTACAGGAAAGCCTTGACTTTTCCAACGGCAAAAATATATGAACTTCCGGAATTTATTTCTGTGTAAGTGCTTGGTACAATAAAGGAAATGTGAAAAAATGGCTTTGACTTAACTCACTTTTTGCAACTGAAGTTACATTAATTTTCAAGCACACGAGGCAAGCTTATTTAAAGAAAAATACTAATAATAGCTTTAATAAGAATAATAATATAAAAATATAGATTTCTCTTTTGTATTAATAATAAGAAGCTTTAGACTACTTTTCGGATTACTAAACCATTCTTGTCAAATTCTTTGAAAGAAGGAAAAAGCTGTCTCAAGGGTTGAGGTGATACTGACGACAACAGAACATGAAGATTTGCGTACAATCTAAAAGTACCAAGTTACAAAAGAAATGACAAGAGTTTTTAGGAAAAAGAAATGTAATGACGGGCATGCTATGTATGTATGTGGTACGCATTCCTAGAATTGAAATGAGCTTGCGTCCGGTTGGTTTTAAGGGGAAACAGTTTTATCTCAAGTCTCACAAGGCGACTCTGTGAAACTCGTGCCCTGGCGTTTCCTTTTTACGGTTCTCAGATAAAAAGTTAAAACATTTCCTTTAACAGAGTAATAAAAACGGTTATGAAATTTCAACGTTCATTTTTATTTAATCTAACTACGCATTTTAAATTTAGAATTCCGGATTCAAATAATAATTTGCTTTGAAAAGATAAACATTTTATGTTGTAATTAAAACATTTAGAAGCTGTAAACGGGTATGCAAATTTTAATTTTGACTGTACCAAATTTTAACTCGGGTTTAAAAATCCCATCAAATTTTATTGTGGCTTCTGGCTTGTATATATGCATTAGTTCATACTCATTCATGAATAGTTGTTGATACACATGTGTGTGTTAGTGTATGCCAATCCTATTTTATTTAAACACTAACAGTTACGAAATATGAGAGACCCATAAAAATGTTTTCAATTGGATTAATCCCATATTTTCAGCAGACAACTCCCATCCAATTTTGTATGGAAAATATATTGTACAATGAAGTGTACTTACCATTTTCTCAGTTGGACAGCGGCAACGGCAACCCAAGTATTGCTGCTTGAAGTGATATAAATGTAAAAGAAATAGAAAGCACGGCTGTAAAATGTAATGTTAGCACACAACAAAATAGCAACTACCAGAAAGAAGCTGAAAAACGGGAAGCGGTGGTGGTGGTGGAAAGCTAGTTTTTGAGTTTGAGTTGAGCGTTTAAGAAGACAAAATAATGGGATTCAATATCACGATAGAAGCGATACAATCTGTTACTTTTCTTTCCACTTTATATCATTGGTAAAGGACAGTTACGCATGTAATTCTAAAATAAGAAGACTGAAGAGAAGATAGAGAGACTAACAGGAAATGTGAAACTGCAAAGGAGATGATGATACAAAGAGGAATATTACTATGAAAGTTGAATGCTACTTCAACTACCAGCCAACACGTCTTGCTTCTTTTCACAGCTGCGAAAATGCTTCTCTCTTTACTGGAGCTCAATAATATGAGGAGATGTAATATTATGTAATACATACCTATTACCTTTGGAATAACATATATCTTGCATTATACAAACGTCTTTTGCCAGGCTCATAAGTATAAACGTATGCATCCACTTAAATAGAACGAGCACTCATGCAATGAATGGCGTAACTAAGCTTTTTTCCTTTTGCTGGTACTGCTGGTGGTGCATTCACTCGCCTGAATGTAATACAATAGTGTTTCTCCTCTTATCAGTGAAGTTGGAAAAGCAAAGAGAGAAAAGCAATAAGACGACTTTTTCGTTATATGAAACTCATAAAGCTTTTCTTTAAGCCGAGGAAAAAAGTCTTCTTCAAAAAATTGGAAGCTGGCTTGAAGAATAATTTTCAGTAAAAGAAGAATAAGTACGCAAGTCTTGTATTATTCTGTATCGTGTGTATTGATACTACATACGACATAAGTAGCAGAAGAGGAAGAAAAATAGAAAAGTCTCAGTTTTTTAAAGATCTACTTATATTACATCACAATACACATAACTTGCTATTTTATTTTAGGAGAGGAAGGAAATGTCTGTAAATGTTATACGGGGAGTGTAGTTTATGCACGCCATATGATTTGAATTACTTAAAAAATGGATTCTCAACTCACTACTCGTGTTTCGCGAATTACTTTCTTTCTCTTTCACTCTACTCAATGGAGAGAAAGTGGAGGAGGAGGAGGCTAAAAGAAGAAAAGCTAATATTATTATTACACTTCTGCAACACCAACAAGAATAAATGGCAACAAAATGCTATTATTGGCATACATACAAGCAAGCACAGCAGCTTATTAGCTACATGTATTTTATCAAAAGAGCCAAAAGCAGGAAAATATGCGATATAAATAGAAAGACTGATGCCATAATAATAACCGGAAACACACACGCACACGAAACACAAACTTTGTTGAGAAAGCCAAGATTGGAAATAACACATGGGCAAAATATCCTTCTCATCTGATTGGATTTTGCCTGGCAGTAGACGAAGTAAAGTAGAAGAAGTGTAATAAAATGGTAAAATAACGAAAGGGGTGAAAGGGTCGCTGACTGGCAGTCAGAGAGAGAGAAAGAAAGCAGTAAAAGTAGTAATGTAATTTTATATTGTTGCTTTTTGCATGAGAAATGTACATTGTGATGAAAAAATTGGAGGAAATGAAAGAGAAGGAGCTAGGACAGAAGATGGGATGGTGGGAATGTGAACTATGTATTATTATTGTATCCAAAAAAAAATACGAAGCTGTTAGAGTTTTCTAGTGGTGGATATTAATGTGTTCTTCTTCGTTGTGGTCCTCTTTTGTGTCTGTGTGTGGGCTTCTATTACCCTAGAAAAGAAAACGAAAATGATTTTTCTTGGAATTCTTTAGACTTTAACTTAAGAAACTCTAGATCACACACAAAAGAAAATAAGAAGAGTCTTAGTGGAAGACAATATAATGTAAATGTATGAAAGAAAAAAATATCGCGTGGAAAAAACAGCTCTTCATGGATGGGATGGAATAGATGGATCTATTTTCATTCTTCTTTTCTTAGTTTTTTGGGTTATGTGATGTTATGTTATGACCACTCTAAATTGCATCTGTGTGTAGTTTTCTTCGATTATTTTTTTCCTTGGGCTTCGTCTTGAGGAAGAATGAAATAAAAGAAAGAGGAACATTTTTATTGTAGGAAAAGTTGTGCGCCCAGTCATTTTGAGGTTATTGCATAATTGTTTTCAAACTTATAGCAAAATTATGCATTACTGCTGCCATTTGAGAGAAAAATAGTGATACTACTTATATCCATCGTGGAAGGCAAATGCTTCCTTTTTCTAGAAACTAAAAAAATATAGACTTAGTTTGCAATTTCATGGTAGGAGTGGAGACTTTTTTACTCGGTAATTTGTTTGTTTGCGCGTACAATAAAAAGAAATGGATGTAATAGCTCAAGAAGACCTAAGTTTTTTTTGGTACTTATCATCTTGTCTCTGGTCCATTATTTTGGATAAAGCCTTCCTACAAAGTTACTTGAGGAAAGTTAAAATACATGTACCTTTATTATGAGAAAAAGTGCCTACTATTTTACTAATTCATAATGTGTTGCGGGGGAGTATTCTTATAAAACCAACGGATAACTTCAAGAATTATGTTAATTATTCAGTAATCTTTAAGTAACTTAAAAATAACCACAAGATAATGCAGCTTCCTGAGAATTTTCGCAGGTTTAAGTTTAAAAGTATGTGTAAGATGCTTTGAATTACTCTTTACATTTCACTGTGCACAGAGACTGAAAATTTGCCGTAAATTCAAGTCTACTCGTCTAACATTTTAACTTTTAAAGATGTGTTTAGTAAAGTAATATGAGAACGTAAAGTTAAGTTGACAGAGATGAGAAATCTACACGTACCCACAAAATGCTATAAGTTATATTTATAAATGAAGTAAACTAACTATCTTGTAGATGGGATGGGATCATCGTGAGTAGAGAGGGGATATAATTTTAATTTGAAAAACTACAACGGATGCACGCATTCTCAGATGTGAAGTGAGGAAGACAAAGTTTCTCCAAACGTACATACGTAAGTATTTTTCACTGCGAGTGTGACTGTGTAAAGCTGTAAGCTGAGAGGAAGTACGTTTCTCGGTTTATCAACATGAACTCCCTCCTACACAATAGGTATAAAAACTTTCAGGCTTGAGATAAGTTCCCTTTGGATGGATCTTTTAATATACATACTGTGAAGTAGAGTTATATGCAGTAGCTAATTTACATGTTTAAAAAGTATCCTACCGGATTTCAAGGTGGCTTATTTATACCATTCATTTCTGAGTTGAACTGAAAAGCTAGCAAGAGAGAGGCGGTAACAGGAGTAAACCCTGGCCTCTCGTGCAAAACTAATACTTTTTTCTCAAGTCATAATGAACACACGTAGAATATAAATGTACTTATAGGTACATATCCAAGTTTTTACTTCATCTCTCAGTCTCAAAGCTAGGAAAGTTTTTTTTCTCTTCTTCTTGAGAATGTGAAGGGAGATTGCAAACTTTCTCATGAAATTGTCGAGCTGCTTTTTAAAACTCAAATTATGAACCTCGTAATGTCACTTAAGTAAGAGATAACTGAGCAAAGTTGAACATCTTCTGATCCTTCCTAGCTGACTACAATGTTTTTCATAGTTTTTGACAGTTTTTTCGAGAATATTTTATTTTCATTTCAGTACTATAATAATGGCTATAGTAGCAACAATAACAGTAATAAAATATTCATGTAATGCTAGTACGTAGGCATACGATGCCTACATATTATGCTATGTACATTTTCGCAAATAAGAAAACTCATTCAACTTATTCTAATATTTTTGTCTATGTCCCAGAAAAAAGTTGTATTCTCTTTGTGTAAGCGAGTGGAGTGGACTAAAATACGAAAGAATCGCGCATTCATTTCTTCAGATGTCACACAACTTTTTTCACTACCTTAAAAATAATGTAATCTATTGCGACAAAAGTTACTGTATAATAATAAGTAGTCGAGGAAAAAAAGTTAGATAAAAAATAAGATGTAGGAAGTACGCGCAACTGCGTACGTACTACATATACTGAAGACGGTCAACTATCAAAAGAGCATGAACAAAAGAACAGGATGTACAAGGGAACGGTGGAGGAGTTTTAATAATAACAGGGAAGAGAAGAGTGTAAGCGCGTCAAATCATCCGCCTCTTTTTTGCTTTCCTGTCCTTGTTGAGTTTAATGTACATATTCCGAAATGATATTATAATTTATAGTCGTAGAATTTTTATTATCTGCTACTAAAGTGTGAGAGGGAAACATGATATAAATCCTACATAGGTCTACTGAAACGGAATAGATTACAATTGTTTCTCTATATTGTATTCTTTTTGAATAATGAAGTTAACAACAACTAAATAACTTTCGGTTGAGCGACTTAAAGGGAAGTTTTTCCTTGAAAAAATGCTCCACGTGCAGTACCAACACCGCAAGCTTGCGGTAGAATGGAACATTGCTAAAATGCATAATATATCATTATGCTCTCAGATAAATCATCATGCAAAGTGTTCGTGACTTGGAATTTTGCTGTCTTCCTTCCTTCCTTTTTGCTGAAGTCGTTTTGCTTGCGAAGACAAGACAAACTGGATTTGACGTTTTATCTGAGAAGGAGCGAAAGGAGTTTGGGTGGTAGAAAGCTAAAAAGTGGAATTAAACTGCGTGAAGCAAACACATATAAAAACAGTTTAAAGTTAGTCGCTCTATATTAGATGCTGGAGTAAGGTTATTTATAAGCTTTATATCCTATATAATAGCACATTATAGATTTACCACCCTTCGTGCTATGAGGTAATCATCTCGTGCTTCACTCGAACTATTGCATAAACGATAATGCGTAAAATAAACCATTTCTCTTACATCAAAAGCGCAATTTAGTGTTGTTGTCTTTATAATTTACTAACTTACACGTAAACAAACACACATTCTCACATAAAATATGACGTAATAATAAAAAGGAGTATACAAACTATTGCACACTGAAAAGAAGAAGGAGGAATGAAATGAAATGCATAAACGCAAAAAAATCTTGACAACAGTTTTTTCACTTGACTATATGAAAAAATGCGTCTATTATTGCTTTACTTTTGAAAGGTTGCGTGTGTGACAGGTGAATATTTTTGATGTGTGTACATTTATTGGTACTAGCACAGGCACAGCTTGTAGCTTTCATATTGAAGAAGTGATGAAGGAGAAAAAAGAACTATGATAATGTTAATGGCTATGATGACAGTGACACGTGACACAATGATGATATGTGATGATGTGGATGTGTGGTGATTGGTGATGTGGCCTGTCAACACGGTTCTCTCTCTGTGTGTGAGACTGATTTTTTACTTGCGACATATTAAATGGACCAACACCACGTACAACTGAGAGAAATAAAGAAAGGGAAAATTTATGATATGATATAATTATTACGATGAAAGCTGCTGGAAAAATATGTGTGCCACACAGCATTGTCACTGACATTAAAGCTGTCAAAATAATAGGTGCAAGCGTACAATTGGTTATTCGTGTGTGGTATGTCTATGTGTCCTTGAGTATTATTAAAGACGCGAGGTAGATATACTGCAGCGATAAAAGTCTCTCTAGGTGAAACGAAATTCATAATGCTACCTACTACTTACTATTACCACATTCAAATACAAGTAACGTTGAAAAAACCTTATTTTTCCTCGTTCGTATTGAGTATTCTTATGGCCCATATAATTGTCTGCTGTCGAGAAAATAACGCGGTGTCTGTCACCTTTCTCCTATTTTCCTTGCCACTGTAGAGCAGACAATCATCATCACCATCATTTTCATTGGTGGTGCTAATGGGGCTGTTGGATAGGCAATATCAAATTTCCCTTCATTTTTCAGAAGAACTGCGTTAAGCTGCGCTTCGTTATTACCGAAACCATATGGTTCACTAGAACCACACACACTATTACCGTCACCGTCGATTTTTCGTTTCTGAACAAGAAATTCTCGTGATGATGACAATGAAGGAATACTGCCGGAGCATCATACCAGACAGAACGTCTTAATTCTCTTCGCTTACAACAGAAAAGATACGAAGATGTGGAAAATTACTGTGTAGTTTCATACCCATCTCATTCTCATCATCACAGTAGTGCAAGTAGAAGGAGACCCCAACATCATTACATTACACACGGCTTTCCCTCCTTAATACGGCGGATGTCTTCTGTTGTGCGAAAGATCATTAAGTTGTAGAATAACGTAATGTTATGAATGAGACTTCTCGTTTGATGCAACGTTGTAAGCTCCCCTTCCCTCTTCATCCTCACACTTGACTTGCAACGTGTATATTCATATCATTATATTGTTTGTCTCAAATATAGAGTAAGCGTGGTTAACTCTCAGTATTATTCAATCCTGAAATCCTTTATCTTCTTCCAGGAGAGAAACGCTTTGCTGGTTTATGTGCGTTTAAACAAGAAATGTTTTAAGTATTTTCTAGTTGCGTTGCTTTATATTAAGCTCTCAGATGAATGTCACAATCATCATGTTTGCCCATGTGCCCGCATTGCTAACTTTAGTAGATCGCTTAAATTTGCTAGTAATAATTCATTTGAAACAATAGTTTACATAATTTAAAGAATAATGAAATATATACATAAAATAATTCTTAATTTTGTTGTTTTACAGGTAAGCGATCGGAGTTTGATTTCCCATTGCCACACTTTTGGCTGCAGTAATATGTAAGCAATTTGCTTTAATCGCATTGCGTGTTTGTCTTTGCTTTTACTTTTTACTTCATCAAGCAAAAATACAGGTTGCTATATATTTCGATAAATAAGCATAAATATTTGTAACAAGCTAAGCATTATGTGAACACCAACCAAGTGCATCCTCATTATAATGAAGTGAAGCCACACTAGACTTGACAGGAGTGGGTACAATAGTGAAAAAATGAGTGTTAGGAAACCTTAAAAAGTT
Organism: Entomobrya multifasciata; assembly: GCA_034693345.1. Taxonomy (NCBI): domain Eukaryota; kingdom Metazoa; phylum Arthropoda; class Collembola; order Entomobryomorpha; family Entomobryidae; genus Entomobrya; species Entomobrya multifasciata. The sequence continues at coordinate 17,927 of JAQFXM010001141.1, read as the reverse complement.
GATAATATCACATCATATTTTTATTCTTGGCAACTTAAAACCAACAGCTACACTTTCAGCCATAAGTCTGCTAATAGCTACGTGTGCTGTATGTCTGTGTTAGTACTTGTATAAATTGAGTAAAACGAATAACGTGGAAAATGAGAACGCTTCTTGACATTCCATCTGCTAGTTCTAATGCGATGATGATATGATCCTTTTTAGCTCTAACAAGTTGAAAGGGGGTTACCTAATACCTACATTATATGCATATATTTCAGTGAGATGCATGTTGCAGGCATAATATAATTATATCTATAATATACTGTCGTTTGTTATAATCGGATAATATATACATTCACAAAAATAGTATAATGTGTTATTGAGTTCGTAAAAGAGATGCCTTTTCACATTTTTGAATGGTGACAGGAAATCACTAGGATCATTCCTGCAAATGACGTGATGATGGTTATTATCATATTGAAAGGAAGGCCAGAGAATCCAAACGATGTATTTTGTTAAATATTCTTTCTTTTCGCCATGAAAGAGAACGAAGAGAGATTACTGCTTTAAAAAAGGCTTGTGTCAAATTCAAATCCAGAGCATTTCAGGCCATATGAAGATCACATTCATAAAAACAAGTTACCTCGCATTTAGATACATAAACGTTTTAAAAACTGTGAGATGTCAACTTGTTCCGTTCAATACTGGCAGCAGAGATCATCGTAGCATGATGATGTGACATTGAGATTAAATGGGAAACGACTTGTAGCTATTAGTGTTGCATTGTAAAGCAGGTAAAATTAGAACGTGTAAAAGAAGAGGATTTTTTGGCAAGGTGACTTTAAACATCACACTCGCACCCAACACCTTCATTTCTTTTTCCCCAGAAACTCCGCTTTGCAAACAAATGTTGGTAGTTTGCGTTTCAGCCTCCAACCAATCACGTTTCACGTCTTTTACATCGTCAAGAAAAAGTGAAAGTCAAATAAGAAGTAAAGGACAAATACTAGAGTTCACAAAAAGTGCTACGTTTTTCTTTAACATTTAAAAAAACGAATGTTTTCTTTCATGGGAGAAAAGGAAGTGGAATATGACATGAGCTAATTTAAGCTGAAGTGCTGTCATGAAGAAAGAATTCTCAGAAGAAGAGGAGTTTGCAATAATATTATGCTGATCCAATCCAACACACAAGAATAAGAAGTGGTGTTTTAAAAATGCTGATTTTTCATTTTAGTTCAGAAAAAACTCTGTTTGCGAACAACATTTTTTATTAGTTGTGAAAAAGACGAGTTGACTTACAATTTACATTCTCATGAAAACAAAACAGTTATGGTTCGTACATACATAACTCGTTTTCAGTATACTTGCTATATAATAGCTGAAAAAGATTTCGTTTTTTATATGCATATATGTGCATGTACAAACAGCATATCAATACTATTGTTAACCGATTTTGTGAATCATTATATCATTATACTCTAATAAGTTGTGTTAAAGTCAGTGGTGTCATAGACCTGAAAACAAGAAGTTTGACTATGCGCTATTTACGTGATTAAATATATTATTGCCCTTTTGACAGTTGTTGTCGAATTGTCAAGTAAAAATAATTTGAAGGAATGAAAAATGGGTTCTCTTTCAACAATGAATTTTTTAAACTTTTGTACAATCATTATCCTTTAAAATTGATAGCAGCTACAATGTTCAAGTTATACAATATTTCTAAAGCGTATTAGAACAAGTACTAAACGTGCATAATCCAGTTTGATTCACAGTAGGAAAAAAATCCTTTGTTTGAAATACCATTTACAATTATCGAAAAACACGGAATGCCATAAAGCGCAATTATTTTTTATTTGTAAATGTACCATGATTCGGGCAAATAGCAAACGGTAAGACATACATAGTTGCCCTTGCCGGTAATATTTATACCATTTAATTACTATTTTCACACAATCCATAGTCCTCAACACTTTGAAAGTGGTAGTACACAAAATATCTGAATTTGCAGAGAACCATTCCCCTTTTCCAAACAGCCATAACAATAATAATGAGTTGAATTCTGTTGATATTACGGCTGCAATTCTAATAACAGTGAAACGAAGCATGTTATTAGCATGATGATGAAAAGGTAGGCATGCATGTAATGACAACTGGAAAAAGGAAAAGCTAAATTTTTGCTAATTCCCACCATGTGGCATGTACCAAGTCCAGAAGAAAACACACATACCAGTCAACTGTAAATATGTATTGGAAGTTTGTTTTAATAGCTACCTTATGCAGTTTTACATGTTTTCATTTTTTCATCAAAAAGAAAGTACATGGAAGTCTTGTTAGCTTTTCATTGTGACAATATGATTACTATATATACAGCTCACGGTGTATTTTTTTTTACCTTCCACCACCATTGGAGCGATTAGTTTTAGAAGCAATAATGAAAGTTAGCATGCAATTTCAACGAGCAGCTCCATCCATAATAATAATCATAAACACTGCATTTCAGATGAGAGAAAGCATTCGTGTGTGTGGTGTTTGTATACACAAACTACAAACTCACAGGAGTACAATAATGCATATTACCATAAGTAATTCACCTTATGACCATGCATTAGATACATACACAGATATGTATGTGAGTATATATTCATAATCATCATCACTGGAATTACACTACATTTTTTTCAGGTGTGTGCACAAACACTTCAAAACATAACTTAAAAATACACATGTACGCATTCGATGGATGTATTTGTGTTTGTGATAGAAAAATTGCATGCATGAGCTCCTCATTCATGAAAATTCAAATATTACGATTACGGTCTCTCGTTTTATGTTCGTAATTACATGCAAAACGTGTGAGCTTTTGCATAAAAATGGAGTGGTTCCTTGTTCTACAGTTTTCAAGTACTGAGCATAGACCACCGGACGCTTTTTCCATCACATGTTAATTTTTTTGTCCTGCCTGAATACCTACTAGAGCTAAAAATATATATAAGAGTGTTAGCATGATAATCATTATTTCAATGCTACCAGGCCTTTCACTTTACTGATTATTATTATTGTATGCTGCTCATTATACCTATCAAACATTCACCGCAGTACAGTGCTTCGCACTCGGCAGCAATCACAAGAGTTAGAAAGTCAAGTTGAACAGAGCAGAAACAGTGCACGAACAGCTTGTTCTAATGCTCTGTGTATTTTCCGTTTTATGTTTATATTGAATAGGTATACCAAAAGGTAAAATGTGTACGCAAAACATCAAAAACATTGCCTACTACTTATAATTCAATTTTTCCAATCAAAGTTAATAGAATAGCATATTGTCCTGTTTCCAGCAATGGTGTTAGAGTTAACTGGAAGCAAGCTGGCTACACGGTATGTATTCCTTTTTGCTTTTGATATTACAAGAGGATTCGCGTCACGCTAAAGTACAACTTTTTACGCTTGCACAACTCTTTTGACGAGAGGCTCCTACCCTTATCGAAATATAAAGAGTGCTACTCATCAAAAATCATGACATGTGGCATGCATATAAAGTTACAAAAAGTACTCAAGTAACGAACCATTGCATTGCCAAGCCCGTACTATTGAATTTTGCAGAGCACTAGCAAACTTAATGACTTCACAGAACTCTGGTGTTATTGTGTACTTTTGATATCAAATGTTGTGATGATGAAAAGTGAGCGATGAGTTTTCAGTATTCAGTACAGCAGAGAGAGAGAGAGAGTAAATGAAGACGATGACGACTACTTTATACACAATGCTTGCTACTAATTAACATTTGACCCGTCCTATTCCAGTTTGAACTTTGCTACTTCAACAACAGCTCAACATTATGTTTTTCTCTCGCTCCCTTTCAAGCTCACTATCTGGAATTGACTCAAAGCGAAAACAATCTCCACAGGAATCATGTTAAATACACACGACTGACTGCCTTTGCTACATACATTTTTTGTGCATTGTATGCATTCATGTTTTCCTAGTCAGAATACTGTCTAGTGGGTTTTTAATCGTAAAAAATGGTTCAGAGCTCACCAGTCAAGTCAGTGCCATGTGAGATTGCTCTCACATGAATGAGTATTTTCTCTCTCTCCTCTTAGCACACTTCTTTTCTGTTTGTTATAATAAGTCTCTTGCTAACTACCAGTCACCAGTGCCACGCCACATTGTTCCATTTAAAGAAAAGAGAGATGTTTTTTAATTTAACGCTGCATAATAATAAAAGTCTTCACATTATCATTCTACATATCTTTATGGCATATGGTCATTTTAGTTACATGAATATACTAGTGTTCCTGACAAGTATGAAAAGAAAGGGTGGAGGAAAAAATGAGACCTGGTGGAGTCGTCCAAGAAGAAGATACGTTATCCAAATGGAACATCAATTCCAGTAGCAGCAGCTTATTGACAGTCTTTTTATTGTGACTGCCTATATATCAAGATATATAAGAATATACTTATAATGAGGGCGATTTTTTATACAAGGAAAAAATATTCTCACATCAGATTTTTTTCTCTTTTGCTGCTTTACTTGTTCCAACAACACACCACAAAAATGGTATGCAAAAACTCACAGCTAACCGGAAAGTAAGATAGGCTACTCTACTCCGCTAAGCGACCACGAGAAAATATGTTGAGGTTTAGTTGAAGTATAGGAGGACTTTATCCTATTATACTATATATATCCATGCGTATCAAGAAGAGTCGTTCGTTTCGTTCTTTGGTTCGCGTTGGATAATAAATCATCATGTCGTTGCAACCTTTTTATACGCATAAAAGATTTTTTCTCAGGGATTGCTGCTTCCCTGCCGAGTTATTTATGGCATATGTGCATAATATTCTCTCACATTCTCTCCTTCAGAAAGAAAAAAACATGGAAATGGCAAGAAGAAGGAAAAGAGAGAAGGAAGATGAAAGACGGGAAAAAGTTGAAGGCTGTTTTTATCTATATGCCTACTTTACTCATCCATATGTAAAGTAAAAAAGACACAAGATATACACACACATGCATCCATTTGCTTTGAGAGAAGTTCTTTCGTTCGACATACATCACCGTGCATCCTGACGTTTTGGTTGGATGGTTGGTGATGGTAAAAGAAGAAGAAGCAAACGGTTGACGACTCCGGGAGGACAGCCGTGTCTCCTCGTGTACGTAGGTATATTGTGCTGCTGATAACAAATGATGATGATGATGGTCTTGAACTGTAATTCAAAAGGACAGGTTATTCATACATGAAGAAGAAAGTAGTGATGTCGCCTCGTTGCATAAGTATATTACAGATCAAAAAACAAATTTAATATTTTGCTACAAATAAATCCATGTATAAAATGACATTTCGCAAGTTGCAATGCCATTAATATGGGATTTCGCTGGAATTTTGACAGAAAGAGAACACAGAAAATGAAACTGTTTTCCAATGGGGGCATATAAATAATATTTACAATTTTTGGAGAAAAAAAGTAGCAACATTGAACAATTTTTTTGCAAAAAAATAAAACAGGGCAAGCTCAAGCTTAGTGCTGAAAGTACTGAAATGGGATCAGTTTTCTAAAGTGAGCACAAACGTTCTTATGCATGCATGCATACCATTTTTATTTCAAAAAGAAAAGTAGTTCAAAATTCAAGTACATATACATATTACATATTATGCATTCAAATATAGGTAGAAACTTATGTATATAGTACCTGGTTTTTCAAAAGTGCCTAGATGCGTAAGCTTATTATTGTACTGTCATGATGTAAAGTTGACATTCTACATTTATTTAAGCCTGAAAAGCGTGTGTGAAGTGGTTTCTTGATGATAAAAGGATTTGCGTCTGGAAACTTGGAAGCCCAAAATTACATAAAAGAATGGGCAGTGAAATGTGAAATTTATATTGCTACTAGTGCAATAACACGCATGACTTTTATAATAATGTATGCAATGTCGACGTCAACTTGACTGAGCTTGTATGTACTTTTCATAGCTTAAAGCTGAAAATAGTCTAAGATGTTTGTTGATTTTTAGCTGTTAGTATAAAGTCGATTATAAAAGAACAGTAACAGTAAGAATGAAAGCACATGTGACATAATGATTATAAGTATGAAAGTCGTTGACCAATTTTTTATTCCTTGGTTGATGTAATGTCTTTCCATACTCTGGTTGCATGACTAAAGTTGTTTTCCATTCAAAGAGGAAATCCTCTGCACAACACAACGTGTGTTTTTCTTTGTTGTGAAATTGTGAGTGGTACAACTATTTTTTGATGAAGAGAAAAATAGGAGGAGGTGGAGATGGTTGGGCATTGAAGATGATGATTACGACTAAAGAAGGAGTGGTGGCGTTAGTGGTGGTAAGTATACAGTATACATGCATAGCGCGATGATATATGGATACAAATATACTTGTGTATATATTGATATTGCTATTTCTGTTGCTTGTTTGAAGTGAAGACGATGAAAGTTGTTGCGGTAATAAGAGTATTTTGAATAAAGGTTTTGACCGGAGAAAACTTGTCAGGCACGTCTCGCAAAAGTTGAGCAGAGCGGAACTGGGTCTGCATACATTTGCTCCATTAGTGGTTTCCTTTTTCTCTCTTGATCTTATAAGCTCCCTCTTGGTTGCTGCTCTGCTATTTTCCTTTGCGCATTCCGTCTCCTCGACAAAGTAATCGTAGACGATGGAGAGTAATAATATATATGTGTATTTGCAACGTGTTTGTATATTTACCGCCAATGGCTATATAAAAATGAATGAAATGTAGGCATGCTTGACATACTACACAACAATATACATAGTTTAAAAAAGAAACACAAAAAGAAAGAATAACTTTGAAAGGAGGAATGTTACTGCACATTTTGAAGAGGGTGACATTATATGAAAGAAAATAGCTTACTTACTTTGTTATTATGATGACATGCGTGCGTAACATGCACATCATACATATATATTGAGAGCTGACTGTTTACCCTTTTTGTTTGAGATGGCTGTAGGGTAATTCGAGGTTTCATAATATGAACAATCCGGCATTATTATTTGAATCTGTTCGGGTTTATAAAATACTTTGGCGGTGTTTTTTTGTTGAAATATTGAATGTTTCTAATACTGCAGGGGCTTAATAGTATATATTCTTCTTGAAAAGAATTCCAATTTGTTCACGTGGCATGATGTCAAACTGTAATGTAGATCAATAAAATAAAACAGAAAACTGGAATACTGTTCACTATTGCGATCGCGTTTGTTTTTACGATGTTCTTGTATCAATTGGAGTTTCATTTAAATTAATTTTTTAAATATTTTGATAGAAATGCTCTAATCGCATCATTCTCTTAAGAAAAGTGTCTCGTTTTCATCAGAAAATGAATAAAAAACATGGAAAAATAATGAAATAAAATACAGCTTTACTTTTTCCCAAGTAAGTTCTTGTGTGCTTTGCTTGTGCTTGTTAGTGAATTCAATTTAATGACACAGGCTGCACCATTGTAGGTTGGCATATTAATGAAGTGATATAGACTGAAAATATGAGTGGGCTTTCTTTAAAGGTATTAAGCAAGGATTACTACAAGAGTGTGCCGTGCGTTCTGCGATGGTATGGTGTTTGCTTATTATATTACTTTTGTCTGGCTAGGGATTGTTATAACAGTACAGCGTGGTACACGAGAGAGAAGAGTTTTCATAAAAAGAAGTTTGGTTTGCGCCCTGGCCTTGCCTTGTCGTCATTATGTTATGCCTTCAAATAATTCAGTTTAAATGGACGGGAGCATGCCTTGGTAAATTAATTTAGAGAAAGCAAACTTGAATTTGTGAAAATGAAAATTTATACTTGAAAGGCGGGTAGTATCTTATCTTGTTAATGATGATGATATAAAGAGAAGAGATGCTGTGAGTAAGCGGTTGTGTTTAAATTCAAAAGGAAGTTATATGTCTTACGCTCTGTCAGAAACCATCCACCAAGACCCATCAAACACATACCCTCTTTATAAAAAAGCACTTGATATGCTGCTGTGAAGTTTTTAATGCGATACGAAAAAACAATTTCGTTAAATTTGAATAGCAGAAATTAAGAAACGAAAAAAATGGAGAGGCCTGCTACCAGAAACAGCTTTTGTGTCAAGTGCAAGGGTAACGGCCGAATAAAAAGGGTGAAGTGACAAAAGCAAAAATATACATTTTTATCAAGATGAATGCAATGCTAGTCTAGACAGTTAGCAGAAGCTGCGATCTTTTAATTTTTTATGTATCCAAGTTTCCTTGATCAATGCCGAGCTAGCTAAATACAATGCTGTACAGTACAGCGATGTTTAAATCAGGCGTTTTTTGTTTAGAACAGCATTAAATTGCTTTGATAAAAAGAAAGAAAAAAAAGCTCCTTTCTTTTAAAAAATGAAACAAAAAAGATGCAAGTCTGTAAAAACTGTATAATAATAACAAAATATTGTTGCTGTCACTGTACTGTTGATGACGGATAACATGCTTTTAGTGAAAATAAAATTATTTTTAGTTCATTAAAATAACTGATGACTTACACAGGCTTATTTATACACACAAACTAAACTAATTTTACAATGCGAAAACCCTTGAAAAAACGTAAATGAAAAGAAACAAATGCGACAGCTTATTTAAAAATACAGTCAAAAGAAGCCTTTAAGTTGTTAACCTAATTATGCATTCTGCCTTTTTTGCCTTTGAAATGGTTGACAGCACAAAATGAAAAATGATTGACTAGGAGGAGGGGGATGTGTTTATCTCACGTGCTTAGGTTATTTTGTGCTTTTAAACATTTACCGTCTCGCTGACAAATTCCTTTGTACTCTTGCATAACAAATATGTATGTTCATTATATAATATTAATTATGCAGCAATCTAGTCAGTATTTTAGTTTAGTAATACAGAGTAAAAGGTAAAAAAAAGTTGTTTGATGTTTGCTACTCAAAGTCAAAACGAATGACAAATGAATATGATTTCGGTATAAACATTCATACTTATTTGATTTGAAATGTTTAAATTAGATGATAAATGTGATGAGGCATTTACTGTCAGAAAACAGGAAATTGACTTAATTTTTACATTCAAATATTGCCGTAAAAATCCGTACCCCAATCAAACTTTCTCTTTTAAAATTCTTGTTTCCTTTTTTTCATAGTCACAACTCACAAAACTGTTCTACTGATATTTTTATTTTGCTGCGATCAGTTTCACGTTAAGGATGTATATTTATACGCATACGTGAGGGCAAAAAAGGAAGCATCAGGTATTCAGTTGATTAAATATCCCGTTTTTGTTTGAAGATAAATCCATTGGCTTGGAATAGCTGTTTACATTGTTTGCTTTTACACTACTGCCTATATAGTAGCTCATTGTGTGTTGTTTATAGATGGATTCCATTATCTGCTAGTTCGCTCGAAAAAATATCTAGTACATAGTACATGATGATGTTTCGAATTTATTAAATTCATAGCTATGCAATAGTATAATAGTATCACCGGATATACACACGGATTACATGAAAAAATAATACCGATTCTTGAGCAGATTTTACATACAAAGTGTGTGTACAAATATAAAATGTAACTTGGTATGTCACGTTGAGTGCATGTCGAGAGGATATTATTGAGGCCCCATCATGAGTTCCATTCGACGTTAAAATAGAATTAGTGAATATTTATATCCGTTAGAGTAATACTGAAGAGTACGTAAACATTGAAAGAAAAACAAAACAATGTGTAGTTCCGTAATGAACGTACATACATCAAAAAGTCATACAAACGAATTTACAAATTAGAGCTCTCTACTTCGTATCTCTCTAGTGAGCAGAATATGTATATCGTAGAACAAAACTATGCGCAGATGAGAAAGCGGAGTATATTATGCATGCTTTCAATTACACCAAAGTTGTTTTTTCCAAGTGAACGCAATACAAAGCAAATCCTTGAATTTTTGCTTTGATACACATTCCATCTTGAAAATCGGAAGTGTATGTGGAGTAGCGGTTCAAAAAAATATGTGCTTCCCTGGAAAAAAGAGAAACAAGACCCCTTCTCGCTGTTGCGTTCCATCCTGATATTTTTATTAGCTTTTTTCTCTTTTTTTGTACGCAAGCAGAATGCGTCAGTCAAACAGAGAAATAGTGGAAATTCTGTAAATCTCACAGTCCGTTTTAAATACAAAAATTATTCATGCACTCCTCTCCAGCGAGCTGAGAGCTCAGGGAGCTGTGTATTGTGTATAGCTCTGCATAAAAAAGTAAATGAAAAGCATATCGTTTTTAATGTCATAAATACACAAAGCACACTGGAAAATATTTTTATGTAAAATTACTATACAGTCGTACAGCCAAGAAGTTATGCAGCAGAATAAGCATTTTCGTAATAATATTCAGATTGAGTCTCAAGTTTATATACAACTAACTCCTCCAGCTGTAGCATGAACCGTGAATTTTCTATTTATTTTTTCTACCCGGAATACATCAAAAAACAGTAGTAGTACTATTTCGTCGTGTATAGTAAAGTAATGCACATCACTCCACTACTCAACTCAACGTATGCCTTGGGGAGGTCGAGAATTTGAGCTGAATACTGAATACTCACGGGTTCTCCCATTTCTCCTATTTTCTTCTTATTTTTCAGTGTTCATAAGCTAAATGAAAGGAATGAGGGATTAGAGTGACTGTGAGCGGTAGTATGCATAGTGGAACAAAGTACATGGCTTGTATTGCGTTATGTACATTTATATCAGATCAGCAGGTCAGGTGGCGGTGGCAGTAGCAGTACTGAGATTATATATTTTACTTACAAATGCGATAGTTTGTCAGAGTACGAAAGGAGAGAAAGTTTGTTTTTTAAACGCCTTTTCAAAAACTTTCACTGTGTGGCAGTAACAAAACTGTTTGGTTTAATATTGCATTGTCTCCACTGCTACTAGGGCTTTAATGTAGCTTATTTCAGTTCAAAATGAAGGAATATGTGATTGGATTGCTGTAGCCAAGCCAGTTTTAAAGTCAGCATCAAGTTAGGGTTCATACACCACTACCGCTGGTGATATGTGTATAGATAGGTATTATTCTCATAGATTATTGTGTGAAATGTGAGGGTTTTCACTCTCATGAATGAGTGGAGTTTGTGGAACAGCATATAATAACGAAACTTCTCATAAATTCAAAACTTTTTTTAAAATTCAAACTCTCTCCAGGAAAAACTTCATCACCGCAACGCTATACGATCACCAGACTTCCTTCCTCTTGAGCAGTTTTATAATATGCATATATATTGTGTTTTATGTCTTTGCATTGACTGAGCTAATATAATAGAAGCTTTTCTCGTTGTACAATATGAGGAACAGATATTATATCTAAATTTAACAATTAAATATACCTATTATAAAAACACAATCTACATGAACGAGCTGCCACCCAACCAAACTGCATGGAGCAGCAGTAAAATATCTGGTGGATCTCATAATAAAGTAAGGCGACAACGTGCCATTTTCACTTTTCATATCTTCGGTACCTTTACATGACGTCGCTTGTGATGGAGATGGTGGGGACGATGGAGTCAAAGTAATAATTTTATATGGAGAAAACCAAGAAGTGTGAAGAGAAAGCGAGATCCAACCAATCTAATAGCTAACTGCAACGTGATATAACTTTTCTTTTTAGATTTTGTGGTGATGGTACCTTAAACTCCATTTTTCAACAGCTGCTGATATACTCACACAATCGCAATCAGTGTTTATGGGTGTGAGAGTACGAGGTTTTTGTAATGCAGTGCTGCTGTGCATTGCTATACCATATACTTCAACTTTACCTTAAAACCAGACCATATTACTAGCGAATATTGCTTCTGCACAACCTCCGTATATACTACTATGTATATAGCTTCAATGCAGTCAATCTAGTTATACCACTATGTAGACTTTCTATTGTGACTAGTTGTTTTGTAAATGGGTAGAGAGAAAATAGTAACTTCACTTGGTAGTATATTGTATTTGTGTTCTCTCCTTCTCTGTCGCTTTCTTGGAAGAGTTGAGAAAGCCATTCATTTACTATTCTCTACATTCACTGCTTTTCTCTCGTTGGCGACTTTTTTTCTGAGGGTGAAAACAGTGAAACAAATTTCCATATCTAATTGGAGAAATGAGAGACTAAGACATTTTGCTATGATAATAGTTTCCTTGTAAGGGAAATTAATGCCAAGTAATTTTGTTAATAAATTTTCTCTCTTCTTTTCAGTCCCACAAAGACTTGCCATCTACGCTCACACAAACACACACAAAAGTTTTATGACAGAGTCACTGTAGAACTTATACCAATGCTATATAACCTGATTTGACTGAATCCACAAAAAGGCACTACTACTATAATGCATATTTAGCTGCCATGCCGTACTTTGTTTGAATGTATTGCTCTTTATTCACTTTCACTTTTGTTTATAGAGAAGTAGGAATGTCAAAATACTCTAAGAAGAAGACGCTGCTATTAAGGCAGCAAAATGTGTGAGTCGTTGGTGGGGAGAGAACCACAAAAAGACAAATAATATATTTCTCAATTGAGAGTAGCATTGAGAACTAAAATCTAAAGAGTACATATTATAATACACTTTCACTTTGCCTTTCATCCAAAGTTTCATTGTCAAGCAGCTCCATGATGATAATGATTATCTTATATAAGCAAACAAATTATTGTTTTGTCTGTCTTTCATCGTGAATTATACAAAAGTTGCGCTGTAATGTTGAGATATTAATGAGTTTTCAAAGAATTTATACAGCTGCTCATTTCACTTAGCTTGGAAAGTCATTGATTTAAGAGGCAGAGTTTGAATGAGAGAAAAAGAAGGCAACACGTACTTATACACATATTTTTGTCCTTACTTGAAGAAGGACGCCATTTCATGTGACTGAAATTACTGAAGTGTAGAGCTACTTCCGGCTTTCAATTTCAAATAAGTTTACCTATTACTTTCACGAGCATTCTATTAAACTAGAAGTGTAGTTATGTCTCATGATGTTAAAAATTCATATTAAATGAGAAATTTCATTGAGAAGGCTTTTTTCTCCATAATCCTCGTTGAAGAGGAATAAAAGTCATCAAACTTAGATAAAACTCCAAATAAAAATGGCACACGACACGAGTACTTTTTTGTGCATGACTGCATTTTTTAAGACAACGACAAACGATGAGGAGAATGAAAGATTATTTTCTCCCTTCTTTTTCTGCTATTTTTTTATATTTTATGACCTAGCATCATAAAAGTCAAGGTAATAGCTTAAAGCGAGGGAGGAAAAAAGATCATCATTTTCATCAACATATCAGCAGCATTATTATCAGGAAATTCTCATAGGTAAGTAGAAATCTAATAGGCTTTACGTTCCGAAAAAAGAGTATTTGAACGACAATAAAAAATGCACTATGCATAATACAGTAGAAGAGTTTACTGCTGCACATTTCTGCTCGTTTCAAGTCAAGCAACTTTTTCTTAGCGATGTTCCCTGCTTCCGGGCTTTCATGCATCCTACATGAAAAGAAGGATGGCGAGGGAAAAGTGAAGAATTGGATTGAAATGAAGGTCTAGGTAAAAAAGCTAACAAGGATATATGGAGGCGACGGTAGTGGAAACCTTGTTCAAGTAAATGAGTGAATGAAAGGTTGGAAAAGAGAAAATGCCAAAAATGCCTCAGTTCTTCAGTTCACTAAAAATACGGAGAGAAAAAAAAGTTTGAACGAGAGGACGGCAATGTTGGTATACGTATGCATATGGTGATGTACACAAACAGAGCGCAGAATGCTATTTTCTCTAGTCTCCCTCTCTACCCGATGCATTTCTCCGTTTTTTGACAAGGTTGATAAAGTGGAGTTTTGTTTGGATTGCGTTTCAAGACTTACAAGTAGAGTACGTGTGCACAGTGCATATAAAGACTACATAGTCATCATCTAAAGATCCCATCCATCTTTTCATCTGCAGTTACATCAGCAGTCGAATCTTTTATTATATTTTAATGTCATGTTGGTTGGTAATGCATAAGGTGGGGTCCTCTTGAAGGAATATGGCATGTGTGCAACTCTGCAGTATTTTGTATGTACATATGGGAAAGTTCTCACTTCATTTATACGAAACTGTATTATTACCAGAAACGAGGCTTGTTAAAAGAGAAAAGCACTCAAGTTATCATTATTATCATGTCGCGCTGAAGGCACATCCTTATTTTACCACGCAAATAATGGAAGTTTTGTATTACACAGCCAAACTTGTTAGTCTTGTAGTCAGTGTGAAGCTTTGGTAGATATGTATGAATGATATGTTTGCGTTTTTGGCACATCACAATAACGAAGAAATTGTGTTATAGGAATGGTGTCATTATCTCCATTGGACAAAATACTTTTCTCTCTGATTGTGATTGTGAATATCTTTGTTACGTGTGATATGATGAATGGCTGCATTGCTGACTGTGGGAAGAATGGACCAAGAAATGGAAAACGACAGGAGCAGCGTCAACAGAAGAGTTTCATTCTTTCGTTTGGATATTCTCTCTCCCTACTTGTCTACAAAGCTATACGACCTCGCTTTATTTGAACATTTGATCAAGAGGCTGAAGATATCAGCCTTGTGCTATATTTAATAACTATGTGGATCATTCATTCTCATGATGATGATGATCATGATAAGCAAATATTTCTCTTCTTTGCATTCACCCAACTTATAAAATTTTGAGCACGTACACTCTGAGTACAATAATAACGAATTCCAGAAGGAGTGGTGTAAAGTATGGAATTTAATTTGTGGCTCTTCTCCTCCTCATCACATCATCATCAGTGGTGGTGGTACAATCGCAATCATCTTCTTTTGACAGATTTTAGTAGTGTTTTTCAAGTGTTCTATTGCTACAAGGCTGTCTGCTATTACTGTTCCCATTTATAGTAGATAGCGTGCGTCATTTTAAAATAATAACTAGATATATGTAGGCACGTTACTTGTTGTCTTGATTCAAATTTTCTCGTGAACTTTTTTCATCGAATAGCTTTAACAATTTAGCGTGTTGGTTTTTGAATTTGGTACAATCGGCATGTTAGGAAAATTGGTGTATTGAACCACATTTTATATTTTTGAGCATTTGAACATAATGCTTGTAATTGTAATTCTACCTAGATTGAAAATGGCTTTAATTCAAATAATAATAGTGGAAAATAATGTATGGCTCCATTCCAAATATTTATCGATTTTTTTCAATTCAGGCAAAATAAAGCTCGCAATTTGAGAAAACTTTTGTCCACAAATCGAAAAGTATGTATGACAGTGAAAGGATTCTTTAATTTGTACATATACATACATGTACCTATAAATGTTTCTTTAGTTATGTATGTACTAACTGAAAATATTGCGTTTTCCGAGTTAAATTGAACAAAACATTGTAGGTAGTTTGTGATACATACATTTCGTACTGAGCGACAACCTACAAGTTTGAACTAATAAATCTTATATTTGCCAATTTACTTATTTTCTTCTTGTAGTTTTCCTATGTAAAAATTCACGAGTTTACACACGTAAACTAAAACTTGATGCAATGTCTATACATGTTTGTATAATACCCATTTTACCTACTTGAACAATACTTCTAACTGAATACGCGTGAAAGTTTGAACACAATAATAATCAAATCAATAATGTGACTCATTGTTGAGCTGACGCTCTTGGTTAGAGTTATTACAATAAGTATGTAAACTTATACTAAATAGACCTTTCGTAAACTTTGTAAGGAAAGCAAACAATTAAAGGCGGAAAAGCTCCAATGAACACATTTTCTCTTAAATTATTCTATGCCCTTTTATTCTAATAAAAGCTTGTTTACATATTTGCGTAAAAGACCTGGAGAAAGTTCATAAAAGCAAGCAAACCATGTGTATAAATTGGATAAACTAATGTAAATAGGATAATATTAATTAACTATCGTAAACATACAGAAGCCAGCAATAGATATTTACGTAAACATATTAATAACCCATACAAATGTGTGTACATGTACTTCACCTTGCAGAATGGGACGCATTGAAAAATGTGATATTAGTTTCACTTGAATTGATAATATGGTTAATTACATATTGGTTTTCTAATCAAGTTGAATAATGAGCAATTTTGGATTTGTGTCCTAAAAATAAATGCCAAGTCCAAGTCAGTGCCAATACAATGTATGTATGTATATCAGCTAACATCACACTGTTCAACTTCTTTTTTTCCTGGTGGAAAGGAATATAGCTATATTCAGTTGAAAGATTAAATGCCAAGCTCATCTAGCACCAAAGCTTGACGATGACGGTTTTATGTTCATCGACACGTTTTTTTTGCAGATTTTTCTTTTTGTCCTTTCTCTTTACTTTTTACATGTACCATTAGTGTAAGAGCATCACAATTTTTTCGAGCAATTCAATCAAAGCATGTAATGAAAATATATGCCAGCTGTTAAGAAGTTTTATAGAAAAGTTGAGTTTGACACGAAAATGTGTCTGTAGTGTGGTATGTGTTATTATGTATCACAACTTTCATTTACGAGTGATATGAGCCATTATATCATGTATGTTTATACAGCTAGAAAAGAAATATGTACATGTTCACCAAGTTGTAAGTATGTAGATATTTACATCGTGAAGTTGCACGAGGCATTTATCTGCTACTAATACCCTCCTATCATTCATCTCTAAAAGCCATGCTTGTCTCCTCCGTAGAGAATTACGTTGAGAAATGATGAGATGACATTTTATATAAGACGAAGCAAAGTTGTTCTTTTTTACCGTGCTCACTGTTCCTTATGAAAAGTATACATCATCTCATCCTTCGTTCTCAGTAACTAACAACTTTGCTGCCTGCCTTTTAGAAGACAAGAAAGGATGAAAAGATGAAACTAGTCAGCAGTCATGTTGTTGGCAATATCATATCAGTTTTTTCTTCAGAAAAGGATGACGATGATAAGTAAAGTTGCTCATATCACCGTATCGTCATCATGATCATCAGAGTTAACTAGATATGTTGTAAAACCAGTGAATTATTATTTCAGCCTACGCGGATATTTGGGTAGAAAGGATATTTTGCTCAAGAAAATTGCATGTAAGTCTTCCTATCAATCATACTTAGGCTCAAACATCAATATCACTCCAATCGATCCTGCCTTGTAAGTTTCATCGGTTTTTACTATGTCGCAGTTAGTAGCCTCAAGCGTTACAAAAAAGTATCTGTAAAACTCCAAGAGATGATGATAGATGCACATCCTACCTTTTCCGAGCAAATCATAACTTTTTTCCTCGCTGATTGCCCATCCATACATTCATAAAGCAGAAAAGTTGGAAACATCAGAGACTTTTTTTGCTTTCACAGTAACTGATTTTTATCCCTTCATCCATCCAAACAGAAATCTGGAGAAACAAGCCAAAGAGCATCACATGCCACATGAGCTTGTAAATAAAAATGCTTGGTCACTGCACCACCGATTTCTATACGAGCAAACTGATTACAGTGTACATGTTTTAAGGTGTGTGCAATGCACCTTAACGTCCCACATTACAAATCCTTTCTTCCTACACACATTACATTATTACCTTGTTCCATTTTTTCAGTTTTTATTCCAATTTGCTAGAGGAAAATGGATACAAAATTTCCATTCCGAAATACTCTTCGATGAATTCACGTTAGTCGATCGCTGGCATGAATTTGGGTTACTTCCTGGTGCCTTCATGGATTCATCACAAAATACATTACCTTGTGTTGTGTTGTGACTGTATTATGGACAGGTTCCAAAATGATAATGGTAATACATAATGCAGTTTTTCTCTATCTGTTTTTCTCGACACAATATTGAATGATTTTACTTGATGCATTTATAATATGTACGTACGGTAACATGTATGTATGTCGCTTTTTGCAGATCTCCGATGGCGAAGAGTGTACAGGCCTATCATGCTAGTATACAGGCTTATCATCCTAGTGTACA